>BMAO01016801.1:0-37275 GCA_019973975.1 Trichonephila clavata
CTTTTAGTGCGGCACTCTATAGGCAACAGCAACTGCCACAAGTAATTTTGCCGCCCAGTTTCCTCCCAGAGGGAGGCACTTGAGCTCTGACGATGCCAGAGAAATTCTACTTAGGAATATAAAAATAAATAAAATGAGATACAATGCTTGCGTATTTTGTGAAAATTAATTTTGAGAAATAAGAAGCAGTTTTAAAACGATCTACAGCAAAATCTTTTAAGTGAGGGAGTGAATGTGAGCTTTTGGGGGGCAAAAATCATTTCTGGTTATACTGCGCCAACAAAACTTTCAAAATCTCATATAATAGAATATTTCTAATCTTGTATGTTCAGGATGTTCTTATTTAAAATATTGCTCTTATTTATAAAAAAGAAAGAAAGCAAAAAGATTAGATGCAAATTTTTATGAGATCATTTATTTCTTATATAAGGAGTTACGTTTTTTTTCTCCCCCCCCCCCATAATTTCTTGTTTTCTGTGTTATAAATCTGGAGCGAATATAAAATGGAACGTTTGGGATTAAGTTTAATTTTGATGAAATACTGATTCGCATATATGTTATTGACATAAAAAAATAATTACAGAAAAATAATAATAAAATGCAAGTCTAAGGAATTCTATTTCTGGCATTACATTCTTGGCGAGTGCATAGACCAGGGGTTGGAAAATCTCGTCTCTTTGCATAGGCAGTTGTGGCGCTGTAGACTTCTGCCTCTATTGCACGATTAAAAATAATTATGTCTATTAAAAGTTATTGCTTCCTTTCTGTTTTACCTTTATATCTAAAGAAAAAAAATTACCCTTGTATTTGTAAATATATATAAACAGCCTTAAATAGTTATTTCTAAAAATGAAATATTAGAAGATTAGTTTTAAAGCAGTAAAAGACAATTTATGAGTTAAAAGCAGGGGCGTAGCTACCACCGTTTCAATAATACGGGGGTCCCATATGAGTAACTATAGTCCCACTAACAGGGCTCTTACATCTGAAAAAGATCCCCGAAGAAATTTTGATACAGGGTCCACTAGAAGTAGATAAGCCAGTGGTTAAAAGACTACTATGTGAAATCTCTCCTTGAATTGATTTCCAGCAACGATTGCTTATTCGCATACATGAACTCAGAAGCTGTCCTGTAGGGATAGGATATACGCTGAGGCCCCCAACAGAAATGACAAAAATACATTCCGTATTTTATGGCATGCTTGTTTAATAAAAACAGTGTTGAAATGCAGGAGCAAACTAAGTCCATTTTAATTATTAGACTATGTACGATATTTCAAAATAAACCAATAACGATATTAAATTGGCACGGAAATTTTTCCCTTAGTGTATCAAAGTTTTTTTCCCCAACATTAAGATATTTTAGTACTTGATTGTTCTTGCACTGAGATAGAGTCACAGAAATAAAAGAATGCTATGAAAATCACGAAACTGATGAGGCTGAAATACTTTTTCATGTTAAAATAATTTAATGCTCAAAGATACTGCAAAAAAAATATTTATCTAACAAAACTAAGTTTGTTAGAGTACATAGGTATTTATATGTATCCATGTATTTAATAAAAACCAATGAAATTAAAACATTCACAAGAACTTAAGGAAATTTGATTCAAAATTTAGCAATACTGAAATCTTAACAGATTTTTGTTTTGTTTTCCGTTTTATTATCAATAGTCTTAAGCAGCTCCATCTTTATTTTAAGCACAGTAGAAATTTGCAAATCCGGTGCTCTTTGGCATTGGTCGTAAAAATAATTCTTCTAAAATAGAGGAGAAAAAATCCGTGAACCAAATTCGCCGGTCTTTATTCACACTGCTATGTACTCGTCACCGTAATTCCAAAGCCAACTTATTAGAGATGAGAAGTTTTTGTGTGACGCTTGTAGGGGTGGAGGCGGAAAGTGGATAAGATAAACAAAATGGGCTATTCCGAAGGTATTTGAAAGCCGTTAGCCTTTTTTCTATGAAACATGTGAGCCACCTTTTTCATTTCACACACCTCTAAAATCTCGCTTGCGCAGGTGGTGTTTTTCGTATTATGTTCATTCCCAGAAGGAAAATCTTTTCGCGTTAAGAAAATTTTTTACTTCGCGTTAAGAGAAAAAGTGCATGAAAATACACTGTAATTTGTCGGGATTGTTGTATTATTTCGTGTTAACCAATATTTCGCCTTAAGTGTTTTCGGGTTAAATGTATTTTACTGTATATTCGACAGTTCTCAATTTCAGAAATAATGAAAAATATAGACTTTAAGGCTTTAAGACTTTATTTAAATATAATGAATAATATTTTAATTGTAGCTCCGCATTCTTTATTGTGACCGTTTACCGGAACACCCACCCTCCTCTGGTTTTATGAATGCTTATGCATAGAAATGGCTCTTTGATACCTCAGTTATCTTTTTAAAATTACAACTTGCTCTTTTTTTTTAACCATTAAACTACTTGAAAACGAGGGGGAAAGAAACACGAAGCAAATGAACTCGCGACAGAACTCAAGGTGAATTGGGGATAAAAGCCTTTGTTGCTCCATATCACATAAAACCTGAACTCAAGGTAAAATACAAAATGTAAACATTCTAGTTTTTCAGCTGCCTCTTTTTTTTCCCTCCCTGATTCTTTCAAACTTCCTGATAGATTTTGAACGCTCCTTCTGTTCAGGAAGATTATTTTAACATCTCAATTAGATTTCTCTTTTAAAATTTAAATACAATTTATGAAAATGGCTTGTGAAGACAAAACGGAAGAAATGCATTTTGTAAGTCTTTTTGAAGAAACATTGGAACGGAATAGAGGTCATATATCAGATGATGATATCTATATTTCATTGATGAACATCATTAAATCGTTCATAGGAAAAATAGAAATGAAAATCAATAATTATCAAACGCCTGAAATGGCGTGGGCTTATTTTTTTAGATTTTCTCCCATTTCAGCTGCATTAGCAAGAGCCCAAGTGTTAGAAGCTGTGAGAAGCAGTGAAGAATTTCGATCATTCTTCAAACGACACTCTCTTGAAGTGCTTAGTGTTGGAAGTGGACCAGGCAGTGATTTAATAGGGCTTTGTAGTGCTCTGCATGATAACTCTGATTTTCAGAAGCTTAGATTAACTCTAGTGGATAAAAACGAACATTGGCAACCCTTATTCGAAGCTATGATTCAGGTCACACGCTGTGGTGATTATGGAAATGCCAGTAGGTTATTTAAAGTCAAAGAAATAAATTCTTCTTTCATTTGCTGTGACGTCTTAAATACTGCTACTTATTGTGGAGCTCTGGGAAATGCTGATATTGTCTGGATGAAAGGTCTGCTCTCCATCTTGGAGAATGACGAGGAAAGGTACTTGGCAATTAAGGTAATGGATTATAATTGCATGGTTTGAAAATTTTAGCTCATAGAGAATTATATGATTTTTGAAGTTGCAAAGTATTAGTCATATATATAGTTTGCTTAATGATTTGTGTCATAGTGCCTTTTATAATTATATTCCTTAGCAACTGAAATAGAGTTTTTACATAGCCGGCACAATATTTTGTTCTCGTTTTGGATTAAAAAATATATATTGCAGTTACCATTTTCTAGAAAATTACCACGTTCCTCTTGAATTGATCTTTCTTTACACATTGTTGAAATTTGACAATATTTATATTAAATAACTTTTTAGTTTAATATGAATAAAAATTCAAACCCACTTTCATTTGCAAACGGTTAAGTATATACAGCTCTTTATTTAACCGCCTTCAATATTTTTTTAATTTTTAAAAAACATCTCTGGCTGCATATTGCTGATTGGAAACTCCAAACAGAGAAAGAGGTAGAGAAATAAAAATCGCACTTATGAAAAATCGGGGATCATCTATCATTAAGAATATGCATAATGCTTTTCTCAATTTATTAGAAATTAATTTATTACAGTAAAATTAAATGAAAACGTTTAATTAAAATATAAAAAAATATTCTTTCGTAATTTAAAGGCCTTTTGTATTACCAAAATAATTTTTTTTAACAAGAATAGGTAACACATTAAGAGCAGATTTATCAATATTGTATTATTGCAAATTTATCAATATGTAAAAGGTTCACTTTAAGTTTTAAAATTAAAAAAAAAACCTTAAAAGCCCGAAATTTAAATTTTTTAAAAAGAATCGGCAGGCTGCATTTTAAGTACTGGTGGGCTACATGTGACTCGTAGGCCGCGTGTTTTTACACACCTGGCTTAAGAGGACTTGGTACCCTAAAAATGACCTGAATATCGTTTTTTGTATTTTTATTCAGTTACATTCTTTGTATTATGATCTTTCAATTGATATATCAGTATCGGATGCTTGAAAGTTAGAAGTAGGAAAAAACTTCAATTAAAAAATCTAAACAAACAAATTATTGAATTCGACCACGCCCCCCTTTTTAGATTTAAAAGAAAAGCTCTTTGATAAAAAAAATTATTTTAAGAAGTGAAATAATAACCAAAAAAAAAAAGGCGTTACGAATAAAGCAAGATATTTCTGAAGTATTACATTAATGTAATTTTTATTTCTTTTGAAATAAGTGCATGTAAAATTTTTTATTTAAGGCATTTTGTATTAAAAATTTTATAATTTAAGTTCTTATTCATTATATTTTTTCCATAAAAATATAATATTTCAATATTTATAAGGAGGAAAAAACTTTAAAATTTTTGCTTATGACAGAAAACAAATTTTTTTAAACATTTCCCTTGAATTTTCTTATGCAATTAATACTCTCTAAAAATGAATTGTTTACAAGATATATGGGTTGAAATATTATGAAAATGCTATTATTCTTGAGAAAACAATCCATCTAATATTTTAAAGTGATGTTTCATGTTTATTTTATATTAATAATTTTTTTTTAGAATAATAAACTTTAAAATAGTTTTTCTCGGTTTTTTTTTTTTTTTTTTTGCTTTTAAAATGCTTCTTCTTCCACAATTATTTACCAATCACTTCCATTTTTTCCCTTGTGCTATATATAATGCGTGTAACAAAATTAGGGATCCATTTTCCTGTAAACTAAATATTTCTTTTTTAAAAAAATTAAAATGTGGGTGTTTTGGGCTTTTTTGTTGAATTTTAGCATACGTAGAAACATTTTATTTTTTTCTCTCCAACACTAATTAAGTTATTGTAAAATAGATCCCTAGAGTTGCTTAAAACAGGGATATTACAAAAAAATTCAGATAAAAAAATTAATGAATACAAAAGTAATATTTTAAAATGTTAAAATTGTGTGAATGTTTAAAATTTCACCTTGTAAGTGTTAGGTGTTTATTGAGGGAAACTATTGTAGTGTTGTGTTTTTTGTAACCTGCGAGTATGGCAGTGCCATCTGCATACATATTTAAACCTGTCTGGGGGTGGGTTGGGATATTGTTGAGGTAAATGTTAAATAATATGAGTCCCAGAAGCGTCCCTTGGAGTACACCAATATTTATATTAAAAGTATTCGAAAAGCTGTCTTCGACTCGAACCTGATACGACCTGTTAACTTGATGTGAGTTGATTAGGTGTATGAGTGTGTGTGTGGGGGGGGGGAGTTGTTAGTGATGAGTTTGTATATTAGAGCACTCATCCAGACCACCTCAAACGCTTTCTGGATATTCAGAAAGACAGATCCAGTGGATGTTACCCTCTGAAATCTAGAAGTAATTTTTTTTTTTAGTCAATCTGAGAAGTGGGTGGAAGGTGAAGAGGTGCTTGGTGAAACTCAACTGGTTCGAGTGGAGTTATTATCAGCAATGAAAGAATTAATCCTGTTAAGAATGTGTCCATTGAATTTACTGAGGTTTGGGAGAAGGAAAATGCTGCAATAACTATCTGGGAAATGATTATTGTTTCCAGGCATTTTTATGGGGAGTACTTTCAATTGTTAGGGAAGTACCTGAGAAGGAGAATTTTATTCATTAAATCCTCCACTATGTTTCAAGAACCAAGGCGTTACTAGCTTCTCATATCAACATACTGTAGTTTCTGAATTGGGAGCCCATTTTTTTTTCAGAACTAGCCAGTGAGAGAGGTTATATGGCGCAGTGTATTTTGCTCTGCTTGCAATTTCATTGCGATAGTAACCTAAGCGCGTTATGTTTGTAGCCTAACCCATTATGTTTTGTTACGACCATGATAAATGTACAGTTGAGTCATCTAGAGCATAAATAAATTATGGGAAGAACTGTGCAAAGCTAGAGTAGGACAACTCTACCTTGAGGGTAATGGTGGGATTACGCGAAAATAGATTTTATCTTTATTTAGTCAAAATATGTATAACACGATCTTGTACGAGTAGCAGAGATAGAATATGTTGTAGTTGGATGTGTTGTGCTGTGGATCATTTTTCTGTAAGATACAAGTACGCTTAAGAGTCTTTTGATATGTTTTACCCACCGAGGATACATGGTATAAATACAGAAGACTAATGAGATTTGGACAGTTCCAAAATTTTAGCTCGTAAGGACAAGCGAAATGGAGTGCGTGCAGTAACAATATTTATTCAACAGATTATTCTAATTTGAACTTATATGTTTTCATTTGGATCTTTATAAATTTGGAACAGAATCGAAAAATAGATAGTAATAATGTATGTATATCAATTAAGCTGTTTTTAAAATTGATTTGTACGATTTGTCTGTATACATTGATGGAAAAAAATTCCAAAAACACGAAAAAAATATTGTAGAGGAATGAAACTTGGGCAGTACATTTGTCTGGGTAACATATTTTATTGATTAAAGTTTCGGGATCCCAAGTTAATACAAGCGTGAGAAGAGCCGCTTTTTAAATGTGCAATGAAGGTACGTTCATAACCGATGTAATCGCCAGAATTTTGAATATAAGCATGTAAACGTACCGGATATCATCAGTTTGTAGGAGGGAATAGCATGTCTGTTGCACTTAGCTCGTTGATTTATGGCGTTTAATTCTGATTGTGGCATACACTGGAATTGCATTTTAGCAGCCTTTGAAGAAATCCTAGGATATCCATGTACATTTTTACCCCCAAATCGAGATCTTCTCGTTCACATCTGCACTTTAACACAAGGAATCTGTTGATACTTTTCAATTACTCGTACTTGCCCTTGTTCTGTCTAGTAATAAATCCTGATTTTTTTAAATGTATTTTTAATCCACAGTCCATAGAAAACATGACCCTTTTGTACACATATTTTAAATTTTCTTTTCGAATTTTCACTCGTGGAGTGAGTGAGTGAATATTAACGTTGCACTGATTAGCAACACGAGGGCTTTTGGCGACGGTCCGCGTAATTTTGAACCATGGTCAAGTGACGCGGACGACACCTGAGCTGGCACCCCTTCTCCTAACTACCACACCACACCAACGGGAGGACGTTTGAGCTCTCGGCAGATTTAACGTGCATCTCTCCCCTACACGGCGGAACTTTAGTGGTACTAGGATCGAACTCATGACACGCTAGCCATGATCCGATGCCTAGACCACTCGGCTACCGCGGCCTCTTTCACTCGTGGAACCCCTGGATATGTTTTGTTGAGCCCCAGGACTCCATGGAACACAGTTTGAAAACCCCTGATGTAGAATAAGCCGCCGATTTTTTGGGGCTGGTTTTTTAGTATGAAATGTTCCACACCCTGAGGGAAGTGTTGGAACCACGCGAACATATCAATTAAGTTTGGTTAGTCGAAATGTATAGAGCAGGGGTGGCCAACCCAAACGACCTTGTGGACTACGGAAAAACAGTATTATCCCTCGGGCTGCATATAAGAATGCATTTCTATATATTAGTTTGGGCACATTGCAAACATTTATTGGAGCAAAGATTTAAAACACAGAATATATAAACTATTATTATCGTATTCACATTATTTTTCAAGTATACAGACATAGATATTGTAAGAGTTCAAAGTCCAGAAGGCTGGAATGCCACTTGCAAAAGGAGACGGTTAGATTCCCCCCCCCCCCTTGGCGAGGCGATATTGATTCATTCTATGTCTGGGTGCGAAGAAGATTAGTTCTGTCAGAGAGAGTTATCTTTAAATAAATATTAATATTTAAATTTTAGACTCCATGTCATTATTTTGTCCGTGCTCATTCATAGGATCAATCATTACTAATACTATAATAATTGTAATGAAATGAACAAATAATGCTTAATTTATTTAAAAATGAAATATTTGTTTCTCAATTCTTTCACTTAGTTTTTTCAAGTCGATCTCAATGCGTATATTTGAACATCGTAATTAATGTTACAGGTTTACTTCAGATACGTTTCATCACGATTTATATTTGAAAAATTTCATTTTCGTAAAGAACGATTCGCAGGTGAAAGTTAAAAAAAAATTACTGGAATCGAGTGTGATGCTGCGGGGTTTCGCTACAATGCAATACCGTGCCCACTTCTAAATATCTATAAGAACAAACGCAAAGTGATAAAATAGAAACAATTATGGGATTTATTTGTTACAAAGCATTACTCTAAAAACAAAAATATTGCATAAAATAATCGTATTCTGTAAAGGTGTAAAAAAATCTCGTGGGCCACCAAATTGTTCAAGGTGGGCCGAATGCGGCCAATGGGCCGCTTTTGTCCATCCCTGATGTAGAGAGTAGCAGAGTTAGAGCGTGTTCTGGAAAATATCTGTTATTGATCACTTGTCTGGAAGACTCAGGTAATTTCGAGTGTTTTTGAATGTATTTTACGCACCGCGGGATATAAATATGGAAGACAACCAAGAGTTGGGGAGAGTTCCAAATTTATTTTGTCCGGATCGACAAGCGCATTCTGAAAAGCTAAATATAGTGCGTAAGAATGAACGCGCGTTGATTAATAACACGTTCTTAAATAACGCGAGGGCTATTGGTGAAGTATCTCGTATTTTAGACCTCATTCAAGTGACGAGGATGACACCTGAGCGACTCTTTCCTAACTTTCACACCACACCAAAGTGAGGACGTTTGAGCCTCGACATATTTAACGTGTATCGGCCCCTTCTGCAGATTGGATTTTCAGGGGTACTAGTCTCGAACTCATGACATGTCTGCCACCAGTCTGGGACCTTGATCTCTAGGCTACCACGGTATGTGGAAAAATTGCAATCAAAATATGTGCATGAATATTAAATTTCTGTAAACAAATGTCATGTGGTATTCATCCACGATTTCCATTCTCGCATTTGGAGCTCCTGGATGCGATTGTGAGAATTATTTTTTTAATGTCTCTTTTTCCTGTTACAAACGGTAGCCAGTACCCCCTATACCGCTAATGTTAAATTGAGCTTTTTTGTGTACATTTTTCTTAGAAACTATTAAATATAAAGACTTAAAATTTTGTCTGTATATTAATTAGACTTATATATTTTATACTGAAGTGAGCTTTTTTAAATATATTGCTCAGTTTTTTAAAATCATGCAACGTAAAAGTATCACTATGAAATTTTTGAAAATTGTAATTTTTTCACGATAACTGACTTTTACCAAAATATTTTGGGAATATTTATAAAAACTCATTTCAGTATACATATTTACATATCAGTTATGTTCTATTGAAATTTCATGAGCATCCTTTCAGAAGGCTCTGACAAAAAGGTACACGCAATATGAAAAAATTCATTTTGAGGAAAATGCATTTTTAATATGAAATGTCACTTCATCACAAAAATTATGAATTACAACATGTATTTGTCCCATTTTATTAAGCATTAGCTTCTTCTATATTATTTGTAAGACTTTTTTGTTTCCTATTTTACTTAAATTGCCTAGAAAATACATACATAGCATTTTTCAGTTTTTGTTTAACGAGATATTTTGTAATGTTCATTAATTTTCTCAAAATCTGTTTCAATTTTTGAAGAAGTTTTATCTTTGATGTATTAAAAACATCAAAGATAATTTAAAACATTATGAATGCCTTGTGATGTTGTATCAATATATAAAAGCAAGGATTTGGGAATATGTGATTATACGGCATTTCGAAAATTTTCATTAGTGTTTTGTATATTCACATGCAAAAAGTATTTCTAAAAGTATCAGATCTCAAAAATTTCTCTAAACTCATCAAATGATTTCTTAAACAACCAAAATAAAACTGTTTTATCTTTTTAAACATGAAACATATGTAATTTTATGTATATAACAAGCTTTACAGGCAATGACAAAAATCATCACATATTAACATATCATCGCATATACCTATGTACCTTTTCCTCAGAAACTGTTAAATATTAAGACTTCAGATTTTGTCTGAATATTAATTAGGCTTTAATATTTATACTGAAATTTGATTTTCAAATATACAAACATATTGTTCAGTTTTATCAAAAGCATGCACTTAAAAGTGTCACTATGAATTTCTTGAAAATTGTCATTTTTTTGTTACGTAACTTCTCTTTCATCAAAACATTTTGAGAAAATTTATAAATTCTCACTTCAGCATACATAGTTATACATCAATTATGTTTTTTTTAAAATTTCGTGTGTATCCTTACAGTATTTTCTGAGAAAAAGTACATACAGTTTGAAAAACATCATTTTGAGAAAAATGCATTCTTAATATGAAATGTCACTTCATCACAAAAATTATAAATTACAACATGCATTGGCGCCCATTTTATTAAGCATTAACATCATGTCAATATATTTTAAGTAAAATAGGCAACAAAAAAGTTTTAAAATACTCAGAAAATACACTGCTGGTCCCCGTAAATGCAACACCCTGAAGGAAGCACGCAAATAACATGAAATTTACAACATGCATTAGCGGAGGTGAGATATGCAAATGATTACAATTTCAACGCAGACACACATCACGCACGCCTGTGGCACCACATCAAAGCGCTATTTAAGGCTCGGAGATTTCGACGATTTCAAGTTGAGCAATTGTGTTTTTCTTGTGGTTTTTTCAAAAAACAATCAGTTATGTCTCGTAGAAAACAGCGATCAGCTTTTGATCAAGTATCCGAGTTCGACAGAGGAAGGATAGTGGCCTACCGAGATTATAGATTATCTTTCAGGGAAATCGGTAGTCACGTGTTGGACGAAACCAAACAACTGTAATGTGGATATGTGACCGTTAGATGCAGGAGGGTACTACGGACCGACGTGGTCGATCGCATCCTCATCAGTGCACCACTTCACGTGAGGACAGGCAAATTGTGCGCATGGCAGTGACGGATCGCTCAGTCACATCACGAACCATAGCACAGCACATTGAGTCTGTAATGCATTATTAAGTGACTGCGCGTACCATTCGACGCTGTTTACAGCAGAGTGGTCTGTCCGCAAGACGTCCATTGCTTGGTATACCCTTGACGCCTAACCACAGACGTTTCCGCCACCAATGATGCGATGAAAGAAGGATGTATGCGGCAAAATGGAATGAATTTGTCTTTACTGACGAGTCACGCATCTGTCTGCAACACCACGATTGTCGGATTCGAGTCTGAAGACATCGTGGAGAGAGGATGCTGAACAGCTGCGTTATGCACCGCCACACTGGTCCTGCACCGGGTATTATGGTATGGGGTGGTATTGGATATCACACTCGCACTCCTCTAGTACGTATTGCCGATACTTAAAACAGCCAGCACTACATCTCCGAGGTGTTGGAGTCAGTTGTCCTTCCTTATTTTCAGGGCTTGGCCACAGCTATATTTTAAGAGGATAATGCGCGAGCACACGTGGCACGCATTGTCCAAAGGTTCTTCGTCAATAACCAGATTGAATTGCTTCCCTGGCCGACTCGCTCTCCGGATCTTTCACTGATAGAAAATATGTGGTCCATGGTTGCTCAACGATTGACCCAGATTACACCCCCAGCTGCCACATCAGATTAACTTTGGAACGTGTGGAATCTGTTTGGTCTACTGTACCCCATGAACACATCCAAAGTCTCTTTGAATCAATGCCGAGGCGTGTGGAAGCGGTGATCTCCAACAATGGCGGCTACTCTGGCTCCTGATTCTGGCAGGAACCACACTTCACAGAAGTCTATAAATTTAATCATTTGATACTTGGTCAACATGTTATCTACAAAATAAATTTTGTTGTGCTATCTCTTGTCTTTCTTGGTGTTGCATTTACGGTGGCCAGCAGTGTACATACATAGCATTTTTCAAAATTGCTTGTTCAAAATTTTTGTTTAACGAGACATTTTGCAAAATTTATCTCTACTTTCTCAAAATCTGTATAAATTTTTGAAGAATATTTAGCTGTTATGCATTACAAATATCCAAATATCAAAGTTGATCATAAATTATAATAAATATAATGTGAAAAAATTTATCTATATGGTTTTGGTGTGCATTTGAGAAAACATGATCTTACGTTATTTCGAAAGTTTTCATCAGTGTTTTGTGTATTCACATGCAAACATAAGTTTCTAAAACTTTACAATTTCAAAAGTTTCTCTAAACTGGACAAATGATTTCTAAAAACTCCAAAACAAAACTGTTTTTAATTTTAAACATGATTTTTATGTACGTAACCAGCTTCTTGCAACGGCAAATGGTATTGCACGTCTGAATTATCTGTAGGTACCATTCCTTCAGAAACTTTTGAATATTTAAGTTTAAAATCTTGTCTGTACAATAAAGAAACATTACTAAGGTGATATTTTTAAAAAATATTTAGTTTTTTCAAAAACAAACTTTTATTTATCATCATTCAAATTATTCAAAGTTGTCACTTTTGGACACAACATGGGCTCTATAGGTAACTGTTTTTGTAATATTTCCGAACTATTACTTCACTATGCACAAGTATACGTAAGGAATATATAATGTAAACTTGGAGTATTTACATACAGTAAATATAGAAAAATTTCATTTCCACAATTTTAAAAATATAATTTTTAGGGATAAGTAATTTTTGAATGAAATCTTACCTTCTCAAATATCCTTATTTACTCTCTATTTTTGATGCATTTTAAAAATTTGATATATTACATTTTAATTGCATTTTTTAAATTTTGATTAAATAGGGAACTTAATAAACATAATGTTAAACTTTAATTAATATATTTTTTCTTCAAAGAAGAAAAATAATATTCAAATTGAAAATTTTCCTTTTTCTATTATTGTTTGATTACTACGTACTTTCATTGCATATACTTTCATTAAATTCTACGGGGGAAAAAGTATGCAAACTTCCCTCCAAAAACTGATAAACAGTCATACTTACAGTTAGTCTGTTAATTGCGTATGGATAAATAAAATCATTTAAGGCTTTGAAAGAGCTTCTTTGATTTAAAAGGGCGGTGTTTATTTTTTTATCTGTCAAAAAGGGGCGTGGCACGCCAGCTGATTACACTAGACAACATCAAAATTGTTTCGGGGTCAAAAATAATTTATTATGAAGTATTTTGGCCTGCTAAACACGAAAATCACCATAAAAACTTCAGATTACCTCTTGTTTTCAAATATCAGAACTCCTGGCTATTTATAAACAGCTGTATTTTTACTCATTTTTACTTTCTGTGTATAATCTTTCTGATGCTCATTTGAGTGGGTAGATGGAAGCTCTTGCCTCGGGATAGATTTTTTAATTTAACGAAATGCGTGTAACCGTGCTACCTTTCTTCAGGTGTATTTTGAGTGTAACCAAAAGCATCAGTAGAACAAAGAACAGGCAATAGTGCACGATTCAAGTGATATTCACTGTTTTTGTTTTAGAAAAGGTAAATCAATTCAACTATATTTAGGTCTCAAAGACTGCTTATAATAGTTACTTGGAACATCTCCGTTCTACCAGAAAGTGTTAAAAAGCAGTTTGACTTAAATATATTACCCAAAATGTTTCATCTACTGCTTTCAGATCAGAATTTCACGCAAATGTGTAATTAACCCTGACAACTTCTGTTACGTTTGTGGTGAAATGACTTTTACAGCCCAGAAGCGAACCATCAGCCTAGTTCTAAAGACAGTTTGCTTCCATTACTTCAGAGTGAAAGTAGATGAACTGGATAAACCATCGGCCCCACACGTATGTTGTAACTTTTGTACAGTGAGTCTGCAGGAGTGGCTGGGTGGGAAAAAACGGGCAATGCAGTTTGTTGTACCCATGGTTTGGCGTGAGCCAACTAACCATGTAGACAATTGTTATTTCTGTATGGCGCCCCCATGAATATGGGTTGGTCAAGTAAGAAGAGAGACCTTTTGCAGGTATCCAGGCATTCCATCAGCCAATCAGCCGGTTCGTCTCTCATCTGATATGCCAATTCTTGACCCACCTAATAAGTATGACATTTCAAAGGATTATGTTGAAGAAGAAGAAGATTTCATTAGACCAGGGACATCCCATGACCCAGATTTCGGAGCAAAAGATTTAAATGAACCCTACAGACAGAATTGAGTGCCCCTACTCATGCAGAATTGAGTGACCTCGTAAGAAATCTTGACTTGCCAAAGCAGACGGCAGAACTTTTGGCATCCAGACTACAACAATAGAATCTTTTCCTACCATGCATCAAGATTACGGAGTATAAGACTCGTGAAAAGAATCTTTTTTCATTTCTTTGAGAAGAAAGAGCCTCTGATTGCTTGTATTGATGTCAACGGCTTGATGAATTTCATGAACATGTTATGATCTAAGTAACTGGAAGTTGTTTATAGACTCTTAAAGGCTTAGTTTAAAGCAGTATTACTTCGAGAGTTAATAAAATACGAGGATTATAAATGGCAGATCTGTGGTGACCTGAAAGCCATTGCTTCTCTCATGGGAATGTAATTATGCTCTACTAAGAACTTCTGTTTGCTGTGTTTGTGGGACAAAAGAGAACAAAAATCGCACCACACACAAGACAATTGGCCATCTAGATATCTGAAATCGGGTGAGAGAAATGTCCCAAATGACATTCTGCTTCAATACCTGCGCATTAAAATAGTAATCATGAAGAACTTTGTGAAATCCATGAACAAGGATGGAAAGGCTTTCAAATACTTTAGATCGAAATTCCCAAGATTGAGTGGTGCAAGGATTGAGGAAGAAATCTTCGTGGACCCTCAAACACGCAAAATACTGAAGGATCCCGCTTTGAATCAAATTCTGGAAGGGAAAGAGAAAACAGCCTGCGATGCCTTTATAAGTGTGGTATGAGGATTTATAGACAGCAAAAAGGATGAGAACTATCAGCAGTTGGTGCAAGAGCTCCTACAAAATGTTCGTGACCAGGGATGCAATATGTCTCTAAAGATACATTTTTTACGTTCCCATCTTGACTTTTCTCCTAAAAACTGTGGAACTGTAAGCGAGGAACACGGGGAAAGGTTTCATCAAGATATCGCAGCAATGGAAGGTATATATCAGGGTTTTCGGGATGAGTCAATGCTCGAAGACTGCTGCTGAACAGTTATAAGGGATACTCGGGCTTCAACATGCAAGAGGCATTTCAAAGGAAATGTTCACAGGAAATTTACTAAAAAATACTACTGATCTCTGATATGAACATGGTTCCTTGAAATATGACTAATTGATATGTATTGATTAGTTAGCAATGTTTTGTTCTTCCAATTTACAAATAAATTGATGAATGGGCTGTGGTACATCTTAAAAACAAGAGCTAATAAAATAAATTTCATTTACATATTCGTTTTTCAACCCAAAATTAGTAAGAATATGCTATTTAAAAGTAGGAAACAGACGAAAAGTTGTTTTTTGTTGCCATGTGTTATCGTTCAAAATTCATTTAGACATGCTTCTAATTCATAAAATGGCAAATATTTTATATCACTGGAAAGGTCGTGAATCAGCAATTTTAAAAATATCAAAATCTCCAAATCGATAATTTTAAGATTTTCACCCTACTGACTTTTCTTAATTTATTAAAAACGAAGTTTTTGGCTTTCTAGGAAAGAACAATATTATAAATATGGTCAATAAATGTAATAATAATTACTTATAGTTTCTGACTTGAAAACACACGCTAATTTGTTATAGAACCTAGACCAAGCTTAGGGATCTACTCGATCGCGATCTACCGGTGGACCGCCATGATAATTTGGGGTGACTGTCTGAAGATTAGCAGATAGTAACTAAATACCGAAATATTCAAGATTGGCTCAAACTAAGTCTTCTACTGACTATAACTACGAGAAGCAATTTTAGATGAAACTATTTTATTTTTAATGTATTTTACTTGTTTGATATTTAATTTGTGTCTATTATTATTATGTTTGTATCTTGCTTTTTTTCTTTAAACGTGGTTTTTTTTATTTCAGTTATGTAGGTAAGTACATATTCCGTATTTACACATTTCCGTATTGTGTATTTTATGCAACTATAATAAGTATTGTAGGCCTTTTTCTCACCTCCCCACACTTACGTTACCGGGTGGACAGCAACACCTGGAAAAAGTTAGAAGTAGCCCGTACCCTGAAAAAGTTAGTAGTAGCCCGTACCCTGAAAAAGTTGGACCACTCCAGACCTTGACCATTCAACAATGCGACTCTAAATATCAGCTTTCTCATTTTTTATATGATTATCCAAAAGTTATGAAAATTTATTTATTCCTGTGCTAGGTTCTCAATTATAAAAATTATTGAACATATTCTTATGTCAATTTTTGTGGCCTTTTTTTATATAAAGTGTCTTTGAATATAGCTCAAACTCTACACAGTAAGATTCCCCGCTGTGAGTACATAAAAATGCACAGAGAACTAACTGTACCGGAAAAGATCCGTAGTTTACGAGAAAAATGAGGTAAATGCAAATGATTGATGATGCACAATGGTGATGCGGAGCATTTTTGAGTTCCTGTTCGTGATTAGCTGTACATGGCATACTTCGGTCATTGTATCGGGCGTCGAAGTCCGCCACGATCGCTAGTTTTCATACCATTGGATTTTTTTCCTATGGAGTCACCTAAAAAATTAGTGTATCTGAGATGTAGTGACTACACCAACGCAGACGTACTTGCTTGTCTGCATACTGCTTGTACTTTGGGGGACACCGCACTGCAACTCGTGTACTTAACCATTCCACGGCGTGTTTAGGCCTGCCTCGATATGCACGGTGGACATTTTGAACACTTGCCTTCATAAATATTTGCAAATACTGCTGTTGATGCATCCAATACGGCTATGACGCCGTATTTTGTATTTTTCTCGTAAATTATGGATCGTACAGGTACAGTTCTTTTTTATGTATTTCCAACTAGGAATTTGGCTGCGCAGAGTTCGGGGGCTATTCTTACCACAACCTGTGTGATCTCATAAATTGCCATTGTTTTAATGACTTCGAAAAGCATATTGATTTTTTTTTCTCATAGAATGTGCTGTGATACATAACAGCATTGTAAAATTCGTAAACTTCCTTAGAAACATTACTACGCGCCTAAGTTTTAACTACTTTTCTGGTAAATTGAAACTCCTTCTACCGCGTTTAATAGTTTTAAAAAAAACTTATTCAGAAATACATATTTCCTTAATTTATCGACTTATACGCCATCTGCATGTATCCAAAAATTTATTGAAAGGTAACATTAAATGAATTTTATTTTCCTCGAAATTATTTTTCTCCTTGACATTAATATGTCAAGAAGAAGTCTGATATTGCCATAAAGTGGATAGTAATAAAATCTATGTATGATATTAAATTTGTTCATGCGCTGAACACACTTCATGCAAGTGATTTTTGCTTAAGTTCGCACCAATGTTTTCTTTAACTATTTATTTATTTTCAGGCTATAAATTCCTCTATGGCAGTTGGGTCACTGTTGGTGGTTATAGATTCCCCAACCTATCTGAAGTTTGAAGATTTTCAGGAAGATCTGAATTTGCTTTATAAGGCTGAGGAGAAAGTATATAATTTTTTTGAGCCTTCGAAAACGTTTCTAAATGTAGGATTGAGCAGAAGTACCAAGCAAATAATTACTGTACTTTCTAAAATCAGGCGTGATAAAAACAATTGATTATTACTATTATTATTTATTATTATTATGTATAGTCAAAATTTTATCATATAGAAATTTGTTAATATAAATTTTGTTATAAGTTTTGATTAGTTGAGATTTTAATAAACATCAATACACATAAACCTCCTGTGTGTGTGTGATTATTTCATTCTATATTTTTCTTCTCATTATTTATATTTCTGCTAACAATTTTTGAAAAAGTTTGTTATGTTGTACCGAAAGACGATCTTTGATACATTTGGATGTTTTTATTTGTATTTAATGGCCTTTATTTTATTTTGTAATGCGAAATGAAAATTTAAGTAACATACAAGATGAAAATAGCTAAAGTTGAACTTTCAAAATACTGTTACGAATTTTGTGTAAAGAATACTTAAAATAGTATAAATAATTTATATTTGGATGTATAATACTGTACTATTACTCCATGTGTTATTTACTTTGTGTTAAAATTGTAATATTCGTAAGCAACGCTATTCCTTACTTTGCAATGGGGATTCAATGGAAACATGGCGAAATCATGGTGATAGACCCAAATTGACATCAGTTTTGGCAATCAAGTTGATGATTTCGATGATCATTTTTGGCAAGTTCAGGACCCCATGGATTCTTCTGGAAATTAGTGGAGAGATCCATTAAATTCACAACTATAACGCTAGCGGTTCTTTCTCGAAGGATCTGCGAGTCCTATAAATAAGGAGACGCTCACTGTGAAATTGAGTTAGTATGGTTTTGACTAGCGATTAGTAGTCTTGCCTTGACCGTGAAGAGCTAACTAGCGATTAGCTAGGCTGTTGAGTAAAACCAGTGATGCTCGTTAATAATCTTTTACATACGTGTATTTTAGACACTGATAGTTGCGTCTGAGCGCTGTAGAGGTGTGAAGACCTTCTGATATTTATTCTACAAATTTTGCTGCTGAATGCTATATTTCAAAAACTGTTTTCCTGTCAATAAATTTCCATCTCTCCTAAAGAACAATCCTGTTCTTTGCAACTGATTTGCATAAAATCCTCGAACTCCGAGCAACGTAACAATATTGTAGAACAAGAACCACTGTTCAGAAGGACTTTAAGTTTGATCAGAATGTACTTGAAAAAGAGTGAAAAGTCATGGCATAAAAAATTATCAATAGATGTCACCGAACTGATTTTTAAATCCAATATGGTACAGCCTTGCAGTTGTAGATGGGGTTTTCACTCACAGAGCCACAAAAGTTAAATGACTTGAAAGTCATTTTTCCCATCACAAAACCTAAGCAACCCTGAACATTAAAGAGTACAGTTAGTTTTAATGTGCAATTTATGTCAAATCTCACATAACTTGATTCAAAATCTTACTTGCAGCCAATTTTACGTTCGTTATTCAGCTCACAGTGCCAACTATGGATACATTTTGGAACTTTTTGAAGGGATAACTTCTTTAGGCGCGTTTTGCTGAAGAATGAATTTGTATGATGCGTTAGGTTCGGGAATGTAACGCTCATTTGACTTCTTTTGTCTGTAGTCGGAAATCGTGCACAGACAAAGTCGTCAAGATTCAAACGTCCGTGACATATGTAACCCTAAAAAATCACGTCACGAAAGGAGGAGCGTTGTCCCCGGGTTTTTGAGTAACACTCAGCCTTTCATCTTGTGTGCTTATATCAGGGACGGGCAACTTTTTGGGAAAGGGAGCCACTTTCTGATAAAAAAAAAGTTATGCGTGCCACTTTAAATTTTTCCAACAAACAAAAGAATATGAAAAGGTGAAGAATTGTTACTTATAGGCTTATTATGAAATTTTTACGCCAATAGAACAGATTTTATGAATGTCTAAGTAGTGGAAATTTAAATATAATATAATAAATAAGACAAAAGTACCAACTTAAGTTTTATTGTTAAAATTTTCTTTTCATTTTCAATCAATTAGTTTAGATATAAAATAAAAATGAGTAACCAGAAAAATTTAATTCCAAGTAATTATAAAACAGCCGGTACTTTCGTTGTGTGGTTTTTTATTTCGTAGATTTTTTTACTGAGTCATCTACTTTAGGATCAGTTCTGGAAGAAGCTAACAGAATCAGATTGTTCTAGGTGACACAAGTTTCTGTTTTTTTTCTCCAAACTCGATACAAAAAAAAAGTTAAAGTGGGTTCACAAAAGAAGATATAAAATCAATCAGGATTGGAAAAGAACAATCTTTTTCTAATAATCTTAAATTTAAATTAGTTAAATGTCTTGTAGTATCGGTAAGAAAACCTAAACCTCAAAGCATGTCTTCATTCTTTAGAAGCAAGCACTCACTAGGCAGTTCTTTGTTTTCTTCCAATTACTTTAAAACCAGCGTATCTCAAACTGTGGGGCGCACCCTCCTGGGGGGCGTGACATCCCTACAAGGGGGAGCGAGCATATCTAAAGTAAAAGATTTGTTGAAAAGTACCTGGAATGATAAGTAAGATAAAATACTTTTTCTGACATAATAAAAAAAATACCTACACTGATATAATTTATATATATATCATCTGGCGATATTACGTCATAAAAAAGCATCAATCTCTGACCCTATAATCAAATAAAAAAACATTTTGTTTGAATTGCTGTAAGCCCACGATGAGAGATTTTTTTATTACTTTTCTTTTTAAAGCTAAAATACGGCTCTTTCTGAGAAAAAAACATAACCCAGATCCAGATTCAAAAAAAAGTTTAGGAAGATAAAAAAATTCATCACTACTATTATTATTGAAATACTGTACATATTAGCCGTAAGAAGAAGAGAAAGACTAAATTCACACTTTTCATCCCTGATCGAGCAAGGGGAGAACCTGCTGAAAGAAATAATGCATATTACTCATGATGGCGAAGGTTAATTTGAGAAAAGCGATGAACATGAAACGAAAAGAAAAAATTTCAAATGCTTCTAAAAGAAAATGCAACTAAAATATGAAGCCATAACTGTACCACGACACACTGCAACCTGTCAAAAAGACGCAAGCAAGAAAGAGTTCAACATGCTATTTGTCAGTAAAGGACAGTAAAACTACAATAACTTCAATAAAAATATGGCAGTTTTACCAGTAAATAACATTCCTGTAATATTAGTGAAAAATGTCTGTGATTTGTGTCCTTTATTCAGGTCACATGCACATTTGAATCATTTAAGCTTAGTTTTATTGGATTTTTCTTAAATTATCAAAGAAAAAATGAAAAGTCAATGAAAGTAGGTACGTATACTTTATCTTAATTAAATTATTCACTGTAATTACGATTTTTATCGTGTACACTAAAAATAGTTTTTTAAAAAAAAGGATTGGGGTGACTGAGTCACCGCACGACCATTAACGTTAGTATCGAGTGCGCGCCTGCTCCCGGATTAAGGCATTTTGAAGTCATCTCGCTTTAAATATTAAAAATAACACAATTGTTCTTTATCGGAATTTTATATTCTTTTTCATTATTTAATATTAATTCTAAATGCTAATTCTGTGAGGCTTAAAATTACAGTTCATTTAAAACTATTTACAAAATGACCATTCACTAAAAAAAAATATCGTTTTACATTTTTGTATACATTGTTATGCACTTGGTTTTTATTCTCCTTGCAATTAAGCTATTATATCATGAATAATGCTTTATTTTTTTTTAAATGAACTCGTGCAAAGAGAGGGTACTTCAGCCAGTACACTTTTAATGTATCAATACTGCACATTAAACTATTTTTAACTAATTTCTTAATATTAAATTAAGATTAAATTTAATAATTATTAGTGACTTCCTTGGGCTCTACTTGCAGAGCAAAATTTTTCAAATGATCGCTTAATATTAGAAATTGACATTTTGAATTATTTTTTTATATTTAGCTGAGAGCTATACTTTGTCTTCAAAACAGCCATCGCAGAAAATCCGGTTTCACAAAGATAGGATGATGAAAATGTGGTAATATAGTATACGGTGCTTTTATTTTCGCTGTAGAAAATTCACATCCACCTTTGCCCAAAATTCAAAGAGCGATTTATTACAAAAATGAATTCGCCACTGGATATAAAATCTATGAAAATTTCTTCGGCAGTTGAGAGCAATTCTGAAGTATTTTGAAATGGATCCCTAACACACTCGTAACTTGCTACTAAGCTGTCCTCAGCAAGAAAATACTTTTTTAAATTCTTTGCCAGCGTGGTTAAATGATTTTCAATGGTTTTAAAAACAACTTCCACATGTTCTTCGGATTTGTAAGTTTTCACACATAACATACAGGGGCGTTTTGTTCTCCATTTACTTCAGTAGTGATAAATCCTAAATTTAAGTATTCTTGAGAATATTTCATTGATTTAATTTTCGGAACCATGCTCGTCTATGTACTTGTGTTGATACTTTATTATCATCGAATGTTAGCTTACGACTTAAAAGTGTATCTATAATTTTGTTTTAATCAGTTTCCGGAAATACACGCAAATTATAAAATGTACTTTTAAGATAGATTCAGTACTATAGAATCATCGACTCGACCAAAATTGGCTAGAATTGTACGAGGTACAGCATTTTTACATGTTTTGCTCAAATAGGTTACCCAGACTCACGCAAACTTTCGCGAGAATGCCAGATGTGATGGATATGATAGAGATCAACAAATTAGACCAGGGGTACTCAACCTTTTTCTCTGCCGGGTGGTATTCATATGTTAGCTATTTCACGTGCGCCACAACATAAAAATTAATGGAGGGGGGGGGGTGCTTTAAGAGCAAGATAACATAGAAAATTTAAAATGTGGAAATTGATCAAAATATTATAACTCTTACTTTGCTTTTTTTAATTACTATTTTTTATATTTTTAATTTTGTCATTGAATTCTTCTAAATCTTAGGGTGCCTTTGTTATCACTGAGACATTACCACAGACAAATATGTTTTTGCTGTTGTAAAGATTATTCAAGAAAGCCCATTTATCACCTCTTGAAAGAGATTTCCGAAGAAAAGTGTCATTGAACGATTCCTGTTTATTAGTATTTTTAAGCACATTTCGTGAAAAATCAAACAATTACTGAACCATGCTTGTTTTTTATTACAAAATAGGCAATTTCCCAATCGTCTTGAAAACTATCTATTTTCTTCGAATATTTTTCACTTACATGATATGAAAGATAGTTAAAAATTAATTCCACTCATAAATTGGTCGCTACTCGCCTGTTGTCTATTATCACTAAGCAGAAAAAAAATATATCAATTCGCACTCATACGACATTGACACCAAAAAACAAAATTGATATATTAGATTTTTTTAGCAATGAATTTCCCACCAATTTTTCATAAATAAATAAATGCATTTCTCATAGCATTGGATTATGATCGGGTCACTTAAAAAGGCCCGGTGGGTCGCAGGTTGAGTATCGCTGAACTGGACTATTTTTCTAATGACATTTGTACTTTTAGAAATGGATGATGGAGGAAATAAATCTTTAATTAAATATCATTTGCAATCCAACTTAAAAATTAGAGAAAGAAAAAAAACATAATAATTATCCTAGTACTTAAAAGAAATTTACTTAAAATATATATTACTTTAAAGTAAATATACATAATTTAATACGTATCTTGTTAATTTGTATGGTTTATAATTAAGATCGTATTGTAACTTTAGCTTCAAAGTGCATTATTATTGCATTCAATACATTATTATTGTATAAGGGGGCGCGATAAAAATTATGATTGAAAATTGGTTCCAAAGTATTGAAAGTTTGAGAAGCACTGCTTTAAAACACACGACCCCTCCAATTCCAGAATCTCACGAATGCTCTTCCTTCGGAAAACCAACGCACGTAACAATGAAGGAGCGTTGTCTACATTATAATTTTCCTTTGTTATTTAATTAAGTGTATTTAAAATGGATTTTGATGTGTTTGTTTTGTCTGAAACCCTCACCTTTCAATAAAACAGTAAATAAAATAGTATTTATTATTATCTTTTTGTAATCCTTCAATAAGTCTTCGCGTGTTGTTCTTACAACTCTGCCGTGCCACACTGTGTTACGTGTGCCGCTGGTTGGCCATCCCTGGCTTATATAGTTAGTTCATGTTCCCACGTGTATTTATTACTCATGATGCATCCATAAGAATAACCGTAAAGAAAGGTAAGATATTTATATTATTGTATAACTTTTTATTCTTTGCTATCACTGAATTTATTTTTTGAAGTTAAACTTCTTTAGGCACGCTTGACTTGGGGAGTAAGCTGGTAAATGCGGGACGAGAGCGTTACGAAAAGTGTGATCGGGTGAGGCGAACGTAAGTTAAGAGGGAGATTTAAGGGTCCTGTAGACAGAAATCCCAACTGTAAAACGATGAAAGCGCCCTCTTTTGGGAGGGGGGGGGGAATGGCCGTTTCTAAAGGAAAGGCCAAGTACTCATGTAGTTCTGGTCTTAATGATCGAAGGTAAATAGTTCCTTCATAAAAGATAAATTATATGCCTTTTTCTCTTAATTTTCTATATTTTCTTGACTTTGAAATAAACATTTTTTTCCATGCTATTATTTTTCCAAATTTGCGTTTACTTTATTCCATTTTCTGATGATTATGTTCTGACAGCTGTCATGATGAAAGAAAATGATATCACAGAATTATACAAGCCTCTTCTACAACAGTTGAGAGAGGGAGAGATTCTGTTTGTTTCCAAGTGCAATCTCGGAGCTCGAGACAGGAACCCCCCCCCCTCTTTCCCCTTCTATTTTTGTTCTTGTAGGGTCCAGTTTACAACCAGCTGTAAGGCTATTTATATGACAACTGACCCCTCTTTTACAGTGCAACCCATGGTTCACGTACATGAAAACTGGCCAACATTCTAGTTATACAAAGAAACTGCTTTTTTTATGCTGATTTGTTTCTGTCTGAGGAACATCAGTTTTTCATTTGTTAGATCTACGATGACAATTAAATATCTTCAATGAGGAAATAAGGAATAAGGAACTAAATAAGGAATATTCCAAATTTTGTACAGCAATTAATTTTATAAAAATATAAATTTTAATTAACGCAGAAACATATATATATATATATATATATTTCTATAAATTCAAAACAGTTTTCTGTGATATTTCTCAATATTAAATTGCATCAAAATCCCTTTTTAAACAGTTTAATGACAAGAAAATTTATAAGAATAATGGAATGAATAGTGTAAGTGACTTAAATTATTCTCTTTCCTGAAATATTTCAGAACAGTTCTTTATTTCCGATTCAGTTCAATAATTTTATTTAAAAATGTTTTAAGACATGTAACAAAAAAAATCTTATATAAATTTAATAAAGTACAGTGGCGTAACTACCAATGGGCTAGGTGGTGCCGTGCACCGGGGCCCTCGCGCCTTGACCACCAAGCAAGTCGAACTTGCGATAATTTCTCGCATAATTCAGATATAAATATAAAAGATTGTTACATAGCTGTAATCCTGGCAACAATGTTGAAAGTAATTTCAAACTTGTAAGGAATTCCTCTAAATTCTTTCCTTTGTTTGTATAGTGTTGCGAATTTTACTTATTAAAAAGTTTATATTATTTTTAAATTTTTTTCTTTCATTTTTCTAATTTTTACTTGAAAATAAACATCAAGTTCCATGAAAAATCTTATCATACATCTAAAAAAACAACACAGGAAGCTATTTCTTCTTGGTTATTTTATTTTTATAACAATATGATTCATAATAAGCTGTTTCCCTGTTTCTATATTTCGTAATCTGGTATCTGCAACAGACTGATGTAATTTTGTCCCCCCTCCTCTGTTTTTTCGTGTGTTTTATTTTAAATAATTATAATAACTTTGTATTATATTTTCTTGTTTGTGCATATTCTTTTTATAATTTCCTGTCTATCACATGTCAAATCGAACCTGGGTAATCACTAAATTCACAAGGAAACTCATATGCATACATGTAAGTAGTTTGTAGCTTTGCTTTCCTATGTTCTGCAGAGCTTGACACAGGGCTGATGGGAATCAGCTTTGTATACATCTAAAATACTAATATATTTTTACTTAATAAAACTCAACCAATATTCTCTCTATTTTTTTTGTTGCACCAAAGCCTTTGGATACCTAGCTACGCCACTGATAAAGTATATTGGGTATACTATGAGTATTGGTTTTGGGACCCACACAATTTTCTGGAAGAACAGTTTTAGTGTTGGAATTACTAATATAAATTCACTTACAAAAAAATCGAATGAAACTGTGGTAAAGGAATCTGTATTTTCCATAGTTTTCGTTTTAAAGCTACTGTATTCGAGATTTCAATTTCAATTAACTTTTTTCACCAATCATACTAAATATTTTTCTTATTTATCACACTAATGTGATATCTTTAATATCACAAACAAAAACCAGCAATATATTTTACAAATAACAATAAAAATAATTTAAATCAGCATTTAAAACCGTAGAGGATTAGATACCATAATGGCTAAAGACGCGAGATTCTCAAGTTCAAAAAAGGTCATGAAGAATACAAAGAAACTGTAAACTCAAGTGTCATTCTCGCTATCCGATCTTGGCTTAGAACAAGGATGGCCAACTCAAATGACCTTGCAGGCCACTTCGGAAAACCATTATAATCCTGCGGCTGCAAACAAAAGTTATATATTTTTATATTATATTTAGACCCATCACAAACATTTATTTGAATGAAAATTTAAAACGGAATGAATTATTATTGATTTCATTATTTTTCATCTATACAAGCATAGATAATTTAATAATAATAATGCAATGATCAAATATGTCTAATTCTAGCAAGAGGCAGCGCAATGGAGTTATTGGAATCGACTGTGATGCTGCGCTGCAATACCGCACACTTCTAAGAATGTATTAAAACAAAAGAAACGTAATAAAATAGAAACAGTTATGGAATATATTACAAAACACTACATTAAAAACAAAAATATTGTACAAAATAATCGCATTTTGTAATGAATCTCGAGGGCCGCAAAATTTATTCAAGGCCGCGGGTTGGCCACCCTTGGCTTAGAATTACGAAGTCTGTCGCAAATAACATATATTGCTCTAGAGCAGTGGTCTTCAAACTTTTTCAACTCATGGAACCCTTTGAACTTGAAGGTGTTTGTGTGGAACCCCTACAACTGGAAAGTGTTTTCGTGCAACCCAATTCCAATCAGAATTTTCCGGGATTTTTGGGGAAAATCTTTAATTTCTGAGATATCAAACATTAAAATTGTGGAGTGAGTGAGTGAATATTAACGTCACACTGTTCAGCTACACGAGGGCTTTTGGTAACGGACGTCATAATTTTGAACCATGGTAAAGTGACGAGGATGACACCTGACCTAGCATCTCATCTCCTAACTACCACACCACATCAACGGAAGGACGTTTGAGCTCTCCACATATTTAATGTGAATCTCTTCCCTACACGGTGGGTCTTTAGTGGTGCTGAGCTTTAAAATTGTGGAAAATTGCATTAAATATTTTAATTAAAGCACAGTTTCCAGAGTGAGGGGCGAGGACCCTATTCCACGTGTCACTCCACAGAATGTAACAAAAGTGCTTACGTAAAAAACTTTTAAAGATTGATTACCTATACCCTTATATTACAATATTAAAAATTCATATGGCAGTTTTAATAACTTGGCTAAATTTTTAAAATTTTAAGTGTGCCAACACATCAAATACTTTAAAAAAAATCAATTTTTCAACTGTAGTTTTTTTTTTTTTTTTAATCTTGCATTTATTGAAGATATGAATCTTTATATGAAGATATAACTAATACAAAACAATAAAAAACTGATAAAACAAAAAAATCTTTTTTATGATTTCATTATATATATTCATGATGCAAATTATTTACATTTTTCTTTACATTACCTAATTAGCAATAATAGTTCATTGCGTCAATTTATTTAATCCAGCAAAAAGATGTATTTACAAGGTTTTTTGCTTTTTTTTTTATTTCCTGTGCTTCCAGAATCGAAGCCGGATTGTGTATGGGTATCGATCTGGGATATCTTGGATCTGTAAGTTCTGGCAATAAGCAATTGTGTGAAGTAAAAAGTTTCCAACTTGTTTAATATTTTTTCACGCCAAAAATCATTGTCCCTGAATATTTTTTCTATTTTACATCCTTTTTTTTTGTCCACATTACAAAAAAGCAAGCACAGACTCAAACTTTCTTAAGAATGACGTAATTGTAAATAGTTTCTTGAATGCGCTATAGATTCTTAGAAAACAAGACCCATTTAGGGGGGGGGGAGGAAACCCCTGTTACACAATCCACCAAAGAGTCATAAATTACCACCTTTCACCAATGGAACGTAGGGCAATTTCATGTATCCTTCCACAAGAAGGCGGAGTTACAAGTTTACCTTCCCCTCTTTCCAAATATACAATGCTGACGTTTTTTAATTACTCACAAATAAATTAGTTAAAAATTCGTTTAAAAGAGCACAAAAAAATAAAGGTTTTCCAAGTTTTTCTTTTTTTATCCGATAATTGAAAATATTTTTATGATCATTTTAACGCACTAAATGTAAATTTTCAAATTTTTAATAATTTTTTGAAAATATTTAGAATTTTTTTTAAAAAGATCGAAAGCACAAGAAAAACATTGATTTTTTTTCGAAGTTTTGGATGCATTTTATTCCATACAACTACAAGCAATACCTTACACGTAAATAGAAATATAAGAAACTCCATAGGATTAACATTATGCTCCGGTTTTCGTGGTGGAGTGTCAACGGGAGCCGTAAGTTCAGGTAGCAGCTAAAATGACAGTTAGGACGTAGCGTCATCTATCGGGTAAATAGGAAGCTATTC
Source organism: Trichonephila clavata (assembly GCA_019973975.1). Taxonomy (NCBI): domain Eukaryota; kingdom Metazoa; phylum Arthropoda; class Arachnida; order Araneae; family Nephilidae; genus Trichonephila; species Trichonephila clavata. The sequence continues at coordinate 28,679 of BMAO01016801.1, forward strand.
ATTAGCTTCGAATAAAAAGATTGATATTTTTAAGTTTTTTGTTCGTAGAAAGTAAGAGATATATATGAATCAAAGTGGAATGTGTTTTTTCTGAATTCTATTAGAAAGGAAAACTTGTCTGGTGGATTTTTTAGTCTGGTGGAGAGCACATACCACATCTACATTTAATTCCCTGTTTTCCCAAGATAGAAAAAAATTTGCTTCAAAATGAAAAAAAATACTAATTTTTTTACATGCTTTATATTAGGATTAAAAAATATATTAAAAAATAAAGATAATTACTTGATTTTTTTCAAAATCGTTTGAAGTAATTTACTTATGGCTGTATGATTAAATCGTACATTATCACCACAAACATTGATGTATCACATGGAGTGTGGAGTGGTAAACGGTGCGGCTGGTTAAAAATGAAATTACACCAGTATGGTTAATTTTAGAAACATCACGAAAAGTTGGTGAAAAACTTCGACGAAAGCTTGCGGTTACGTTGCGACACATAAACATACCGTCCCAATAGAACGCATAACATCTACCATTACCATGAATAATAACCAATCAATAAACATAAAACGAAATCATTTTCCTTTAGAATCAGGAGGTGCCATGACAATTCATAAATTTCAAGGGGGGACATTCAATGAAGTTGTTCATGAATATCAAAGGACTCATTCTCTACCATTACTATATGTTGCTCATCACGAGTTACCAGTATTAAAGGACTGTACATAATGCCAAAGGTCAATGATGATAGATTTTATCATGGTCGAAAAAATGATATATCGTTCATATCTGTACAAGATGAATTTCACTGTATCGTTGAACACGTGGTCAACAATAGGAAGAACGTTGTCCATGGTTACTTTCAATTGCAATGATCCAGCTACGAATATAGTAACTTCGAACATGGATATTTTATTACGATATATTCGTGAAATCGATATTGATCAATCATCAATTGTGATATATGTGCTGCTCACTGTGTTTTGGACGATGGAACAAACATCATAATGGTAGTTGCTTACATTTCGCCCAATAACACAGTTAATAATATTATAAAGTTTAAAAAAAAAAGACTTGTGATTCATGGTCGAGTAGGCTCTGAAGAATTAGGAGAAAATTATGATACGTTGCCACTAATTTTAGCAGGAGATTTCAATGTTAATTTTGTGTCCGAAGATAGACAGCTCTTGGTAAATTAGAACTACAAATGAATAATAACCGAAATGAGCCTACCACAAGACATGGAACAACAATCGATGTGGGTTTCTCTAGATATATTTCTAATATTCATTCGAAAACATATGTATCTTATTTCTCGTACCATAAGCCTATTGTCTCTCTCTCTCGGTCTTACAATCAACCACAGTATTTACTGGTGTATCCGATAATTAGAATAATGAATAAAAATAAAAAATCTATTCAACAATATTAATTTATCGATGAAAACCCATAATAAATTTAAATTTTTGTGGTAAATTAATGCATGTATATGAATATACATGCATATATTTTACATATATATACATATACAAACATTTATATATATATATACATACTTATAGATAGAGCTAAAGAAGTTTTACTTCAGTCGTGTGGTCTAAAGCACACTCGTTTTTTTTTTTTTATTGTATTGAATAATCTACCTGTATTTAAAAATTACTAAAAATCAGACAGACTTTTAACATAAGCTGTAATTGTTAAACCCGGCGAAAGCGTGCACCCCTGTAAATTTCAATCTTAATTTTGGGTCAAAAGTGCGCAGTATGCACTGGATTATACAATAATAGATGATTCTAGACTGGTGAGTGCATACTTCTCAGAAATTGTTTTTGCACGCCATACTTATGCGCCTAGCAAGAAATTTGAAACAAAATTATATTTCATATGTATAAACACGCCTACCAAATTTCGTTGACATAGCACAAATCCTTCTGGGTGAAGGAATTTTTTTCCCTTCAGTGTATTTTACTTTTGAAATTGAATGAAGTTACATGAAAAAAGATATTTCCAGTTCGAAGCAAAATATTTCAAAATTAGTTGAATTTAGGCTTTAATAGCAAGATAAAGGTTAATAAAAGCTGCCCTTGCTGAAATCCGTGATACGGCTGAGAGAAAAAGACCACAATATTAGAGGCTACTTCCCTTTAGAAACAAATGGACAAATATGAAACTTCCTTAATGACCATGATTGGGAATACCACACTCCAGGGAATAAATGTTAATAACAAATAATTGCAATAAGTTGAGTATGAATATATATAATTCAAAGGATCACAAGCTTACTAAAATCTCTATAAAATTATAATCAAAATTTCAGAAATGAATTTGGAAAAACGGACAAAGAGCAACTGATTTATCAGGGCTCTCGTTTGAAGCGGGACAAGCTCTCAGGCAGTAAAAGGGGGGGGGAATACTTTTGGTGCATGTAAAGAATTCGGTTACAAATTTTTGAAAGAAGGAAAAATTTCATAGTTAATTCATTTTATGTCATATGTGATAGGGCAAAAGAACAGAATTATCCCCAATAGCTGAGATTTATCAAAGTGTTATAGAACACTTTATTGTATTTTTGACCAGAGATTATAATCAAAAATTAAAAAGAAAACTACACAAAAATTAAAGGAAACTTATTCAAAGACGAACCTTCAGCAGTAATTTATCGAGTTGCAAGAGAAATTCTAATGTAGAAATACCTTTGAAAATATTTTTAACGATACCAATATCGACTGCATCAGGTGAAAGATCTTTTTCAGTTTTTAAAACTGTGACGGATCTATACGCTTCCTTTGACTAACCCTCTTGGGAAATCTTTGGACTATCAATCACAACAACCCTTTTGGAAGAAGAAACCGCCATATGCAGATTAGATAAGTGATATATATAGTATAAGTTTTCTAGCTAGTGAGGGAGATTGAGGAGAATAGATGATTAGACGGCGTTGCCTGGAGATTGAAATATTGAGAAGCTGATGATAGGAAAGATATCTACCTAACAGGTATTAATTACATTGATAGCGCGTTTCGGGCTTTAAAAAGATATTGCGATTGGTAATATAGCTACATTGTAAATCAAATATTAGAGTAGTGGATTGATCCATAAAAGGTGGATAAGTTTAATAGATGTCTTCACACACACACACACACAGAATTCGCGCTTCTTGTAGTAAAATTCTCTCTGCTTTTTATAGGAACATCTCATTCTATTTGACGACTTGAATTATGTCTTTGATAATTAGTGTGCTGAATAAATAGTTGAAAGTGTGCTGTAGCGGAAGTCGTCCTTCACTTCCTTCAGTCTAGAGTTGGTCTAGAATGTTACAAACAGTATTAAAATAATTTAGTGCCTGGGTTGAAAGACAAATTGGAATAGCCTGGCCCATATAGCATGTTTTGGACAGATATCAAAATAATTGATGAATATGCCAAGGAAATCAGAAGGTGTAGTAAGGGTGGCTCTTGTGAGGTTTTAATTTTATATACAGTTTTTCTATTGTATTGAGTTTATTATTAATACATTAGTTTGGAAATTTAAAGTAAACATTTTCAATTTTAGTTTTCGACTCTGCCAATTGTAGACAAACCTTTACCATAGGAGCCTCAAATACATAGCTTCCAATCCGCCCCACAGGAGGGGCGAGAAGAAACTCACTCATACTCAGAGCATCCTTAGTAGACAGATTCTTCATGGTTCTTTTCCAGCATCTATATTATTCGTTGCTGATTACTGGGTATGTAAACTTGAGTGATTGTCTAGACCTTGGATCTTATTCATAGTCTCTCGGATTCTTTCAAGGCATTTTACCAGTTCATCGTTTGATTCATTTATAGGTCCGAATCCAAATCAACTTAGTCAAATGGGCTGTCTTCAGGAACAGTGAATCTCCATCAAACCAGGGCTATAAGAAATTTTACACAAAATGTTAATGATTTTAAATTATTAAAAGCACCAGACACAAGAAAGAAAACAAAGATGTCATGTAAAATAGATTTAGAAAAATTTTCATCGTTTTCCACATTAGATATCCATTTCCAACTATAAAAATTCAATTCAATGGTAGCCTTTGTAGTTACTTTACCCTAATAGGATAATCATGATTATTAAAATTTTCAGAATAAGCTTAAATCAGAGGTTATGCATGCAGAAAAATATCTGTAATAACCTCTCTACCCCATAACACAGAATAATCTCATTTCAGACATCAGCAGGTCTTACAAAGTAAAATAAGGCGTGTTCAGTTATCTGAAGATTAGATAGGAGGCTCATCTGGCTATATTATAATAGGTAATGAGATCCAAATGTTATATTAGTATAACCTTACTTGATTTCGTTATTCCGTTCAACACAATAAAAATTTGTTTCCAGAAATAGAATAATCATAAGCCAGACATTAAAAACCAGACAAATTTTTCAAACATTGGCATATGGAAGGATGGCAGGTGTATGAGCATTTCACGCCCACCTACAATTCTTCTGAAAATAAAGTTGCGTCTGCCAGGGAATATGAATAACTTAAAAGAGAAATAAGTGAAAGTTTTGATACAGGAAGTAAAGAAATTCTAAGTGTAGCTAAAAGCCATCTAATGTAAAACACAATCATTGCCAAAAATAAGTAATTTAAAGAAACTTATGTGTCAGAATTTTGGGAAGAAACTACCTTCAGGAAAATGTAAAAGATATTTCTTTTTATTTCTACTTATTAATGAGCAAGATATTTATTTTCCTGCCTCGTTTTCCGTATTCAACATTAGAAACTAGTTAACCTCTATGAATACCTAAAAATTATCTGTTAGGAGTATAGTCAAAGTTACCTGAACTAGACCTAGTTTTCCTCTGAGAATTCAAATATTTCAATACATTCCATTATTTTTCTTTTACATAACCATTTCATTATTTTAAGTGAATTCATTAAGGTAATTTTGTATCACAAATAATTAGCAATAACACTATTCGATTTAAAATAACATAGTTTATGAAATATTAAAACTCTTGAATAAACATTATAAATGAGCAAATTGGTAGAAAATTGTAGAATTACTACTTTTTAAAATATAATTTTAATTTTTATATTAAATAATTCCATGTTTGAGGATATATTTAACTGGATAGATATCTTAACAAATTCCTTCAAACAGTACACTTCCTCGTGTTCAGGTAAAATAAGATCTTATCTTTCTCTGTCAGTAGATTGCTGAGTAACGATGCTGTCGGACGCAGTAAGGGCATCGATAACGCAATCGAAGAGGAAAAGATGTTTCTGTAGAAGTTAACTTTCTGGAATGTAACTTGGACTAAAGATTTTTGAAGTAGAAGTTCTTGTGGCATTGGTACTTTTGGATGGGTGAGAATCTCATTGTGCGTTCGCGTCACTGACATCTTATATTAGTATATCTGTAGCTAATCTTAGCTATTTGTATAACTCTTTATGTATATCACAAATATTAAATGTAGTTCAGTAGAAAGTTCAATGTATGCTCTGCATTGCTGGTTGCAAACATTCAGTGAGGAGGTACATCCCTAAAGAGGATGGAACTCCATGTTTCCTACTTGCCTTACTTGGCAACAGTTTGATTCGAGAATGGACAGTACATAACAATAATAATATTTTAGATTTATATTTCATCCAAATCTATGGACAGATACAACAATTTTATTCGAAAATTTGATAGTATACAAAGGTTCTTTATAGAAAAGATTTGTGAAAATGTATGATGTGCCGATGATTTTAGTGAGACCAATAACAACTTTGCGGATGATAAAATCCTTTCTCATTGAATTTCTAAATGAAACACTTTAAATTTATCCTATGATCAAAGTTTGTACTAAATATAAAATGACGAACTGATAGGTTTTTGCACGATACTTTGATAAATTTGAATCAAACATTTTCCTTTCTTACTTTAGTTACCACAAGCCTATTATATCTTTTTCCAGAACAAGATGAAATAATTGGAAGTACAAAAATCTAACTATTTTAAATTAATAATTTTAAACAACATAATGTTAAAATCAGTACAAATAAATGCAAATACTATCATAAATAATACTATGATTGTATATTAATTGGTATTTCCAAATTTAGATTATATTTATCTTTGTCATGATCGGCTTTATTACATGTCTGTTGAATGATAAAATACGTCAACATGCATTTAGTTGTGCTGGGAGTAATAGATCAAATTGGTCTGGCGTTCAAGCGTTATGAAATTCAAATTTAATTCTAAAAGTTCTAGAGATTTCACTTCTATTGGCAGTCTATAATTGCCATTTTGGAAGTAAACTACTAGCAACATTATGGGCGCTTTGGTAGTGGCATGCATGATAATGTTGTTCGCTTACACTTTTGGATGGGTGAATCTAAATGCGTTCGTCAACTGGCATGCTTATAGCAGTATATCTGTAGCTATTCTGTGACGTATAGTGCTGTGTATATCTTATAGTGATTGAATGGATAGTAATTTCAATGTATATCCATTGCTCGATTGCGATTCAGATAGGCAATACATGTTTATGGTTGCCATTTATATTCTGTATGGAAAATTCATGGACAGATAAAACAATTTTTATTCAATTTGATGATTTATACAAAAAGTTCTGAAATACTCGATAAAGATTTGAAAATATGATAAACCATATAGATGATTTTAAGTGGGTGAAACTTCAATATTAGCACTTGCAGATGTAAAATCTACCCTTTATATAGTGGTTCTTAATCAAAATTTAGAACAATATATCATGATTAGTAACACAGTGCTACAAAATGCTCGACGACATCCATGCGGTGTGTAAGCCAGCGTCGCCAGATACGGTAAAATAGATCGAGCAGTTTTTAGCTTTCTTACTTTGGTTACCATGAAGCCCTGTTATTATCTTTTTAGAGACAAAGATCGTTAAGCCACAAAAGTTTAAGTATTATTTGATGGTTAGTATTAGACAATTTAAATAATGTTAAAATTAATAATGTTAACATTGAAATTTAAATGTCTAAATCTATGTAAATAATGTATTTGATTGTATATTTATGGTTCTATTCAATTAGATAGTATTTACATATTTTATATGATCTTGTACAGCACGTGATATATTTGGATATTAAAAACCGTACTCGACATGTATTTAGTTGTTTGCTCAGGTCATCAATAGATGTTATTCAGATTGATGTTGATGAACACAATTAAAGAGCATTGCCAATTTCAAATTTTAATGCTAAAAAGTTCAAGATTACTTCTATCAGTTTTATAACAATCCCCCTTTCTTAAAGGTCTTTGTATGGTTCAAATTGGCGCCAGATCCATCCGTTCATATTCAATTGCAGCTGAACAGTAGATACTACGTAATATTGCTCCTCCTTTCCAAAACTGGAAGGAGGATCATGTCTGTGTCATTATGAGGACTGCTATAAATAGAGTGAGATGGGAAAAGTTGCTTTCACAAAGTGACAGTTATTTGACACTCTAAGAAACAGGGCAAAAGGAAATATAAAACTCAATTTTCATATTATTTGCATTCAAGTGTACCAGCTTTTATTTTAGTAAAGTTGAAAAATAAAATTTTAAAATAGCAGGATAAATTATCGATGATAATATACTAGATCAGGGATCTAACGCATCACCATTTTGCACTGTACATACATTTCAAACTGACTGTGGTGGCAAACCGCCTCAACAAGTCAGTCAATTTTCTGAAAGATAAGTTGATGAATTTGCAGTGGATGATATTTGATAAGCATCTTTAGAAAATGGATTAAGTTACGGAATTACGAAAAATCTGAATAACTCTAAGATAAACTTCACCATAACCCATGTAAATTAATATTCATTCTCATTGTTTCAGAGATTTAATTGTTATTCAGAGAAAATTGCATGTACTCTACTTTCCTTTTTGGGTTTCTACATATCTAACAAACTATTTCCTCTTCAGAAAATGTCTTTCAAGTCCATGAAAGAAATTGCTTAACTCAGAATCTGACAAATTGAAATCCTACCCTAAACTTTTAAAATGAAATAAAGCTGTTAAACACTAAGTTCTTAAGATTTGTATTCACCTTTTATTAACTATCACAGAAGCATACTTATATTTATATTGTCTACTTCTCATTTAATATATACATTTAAAATATATTACATTGAACAATTTAATATATATTTTTATTTATTGAAGAATAGTTATATTCTATGCTGTTTATTTTTGTGTTAAGAAATGTATATCATTCAATGATGGAAAACTAATATATAATATAAGGCTTCTCGTATATATTATTCACACCTCTATTCTAGCTCTGCATGTACATTATCGAGGGTTTCAAAAGTCCTGTGTGGCACTTTGAATCATGTGTTTGATGGTTGGCATCTACAGCTAAAGGTGCCAAACCCTGGATCCTATTCAGGAGTTACCTCTAGTAGGCGTATTTATGCAGTTAAATCCCAACATACGCAGTTATCCTCAGTCCATCTATCAGATAAGTTGGATACTGTAAATTGAAAATGGCCAGGTGTTTAAATTTCTGTTTCAGATCGAGTCTTATTCTACTGAGAATTTAGTGCGCGTTTTCTTTGTTTCCCACAAATGGAATTGCAAGATCCTGCCACCGCTGCTGTTCA
>BMAO01016802.1:0-27090 GCA_019973975.1 Trichonephila clavata
TAAGATCAAACTAATGAAATACAAATAAGAACCTAGCAAGTCAAAATGCAATTTCGGACTTAGGACGAATAAGTGGGGTTAAACTAGTTTGAAGGCGCCAACCTTCCCCTTTGCAACTCGGTAGGAAAGACCAAATAAAATAAATAGAATTTAAAGTATAAAATTCTAAGTATAAAAATCCAAAGTATAAAAATCCAAAGTATAAAAAATCTCATAGAAATATGAAAGAACAACCGACTACTATTAAGCAAAAAATTCTCCAAATGTTTAAGCAGAAAATATCAAAAGAATTACCAGTAAAAGGATTCTTCCAAAAAGATTTTAAAACTTCTGCTCACAGAGCTTATTCCAGGAGATCCAACACTCTTGAAACCGATGGAAAGCTTTTATATGTTGTGATAAAAATCTAAATTGCACTTAAACGCATCCTTTATACCAGCTTGTAAGGAAGACGCCAAGAAGATTACATTCAAATTTGGTAGGCTATAACTTGGTTGGCTGTCACAAATGTAGAAAATTGGTTGGTTGTCAAAATGTAGAAATTTGGTTTGGTTGCTAAAATGTAGAAATTTTCATATTATGGATTTTAAGAAGGGTGTTTAAAAATAAACTGTGTGAAGAGTGTTAAAACAGAATCTTCACAGCAAAACACTAAAATGCTGACTTTGAAATCCTATTGTTGTATGGTGGTTTTGAAATCAGAAATAGCAAGACGATTAATGTATTGTGATGAATATATGTTCTTAAGAAGTTAAAAGGATAGTCATGATCTAAGCAGCATTGGAAGAATTTCTTGATATTATTAAATTTATCTATTTTGTTGGTAGTTAAGTTATCATTCCTAAGTAAAAATTCAAACAATATTTCTGTAAATTGATAGATGCAAATTGTGTTCCATACAGGAATTTTAATTACATGGAACTAAAAGAATCTCTCTTGTCATAAATGTTACAGACTACTCTATTGTCAATAAGATGCAAGTCTAAATCTAGGAATTCAACCATATTAGAGTTAAAATTATTTTTAGAAGTTGAGATTGTCAGGGTAGAACATAATATTTGGTTTGAATTCACTATTTTTACCAAAATTATTACATCATCTATATAACGGTATAACAAGAAAGATTCATCAAAAATATGATCAATTTAAAAAAAATGTAAATATAAGTTAGCTAAACTATTACTGGCAGGACCACCCTGAGGTAATCCTCTGATCTGTTTAAAAAGATTTGATCAAATGCTATGAATTTTCTTGTAAAACAAGATTAACCAGGATATCAGATTTTTCCTTTTTTATTGAATTATGCAAATCATATTTATCATAAATCAGATGTAGAACTCTAATCATATCATCTATATCAATAGAATTAAAAAGGTCCTCGAAGTCAAAGCCGTGCATGGAAAAAACTGTCATATCCTTCGTGACTCTAACAATCTCTAAGCTATTTTTAATTATTGCTGTGTGTTGAAAGCTATCGATAGTATTTTGAAGAAGGGATTGTAAAATCTTCCCAGACTTCGTTATATATGTATTATACCCATTAGTAATACTACGGAATTTTATTGGATTTTTGTGGAATTTTGGTGTTAAAAAAATTCGTGGGTATTTAATAGTTTTGAGATGAATATTTAATCTTTTGTTTAAAGCCAAAAGACGATTATCATCTTCTCTATTGCTGTGAATCGACTTTTGAAATGCATTATTCTTTAAAATATGATCACTTAATAATTTACTATAAAAATATTTACATATTATTGCATAATTAGCAGAGACTTTATCAACATATATATATATATATATATATATATATATAATATATTATTATATATATATATATAATATATATATATATATATATATATATATATATATATATATATATATGCACAAGCATACAAAATCCTCAACCGCTAAAAAAGAGATACGAACATGAAATTTTTTGTAAATATGAGAGAAATTCTCTTAAGAGAGATGTCTGAAACATTCTTCTTAGTGTGAATGAGTGAGTGAATATTAACATCGCACTGTTCAGCTACTCGGGGGCTTTTGGCGACGGATCCCGTGTTTTTGAACCATTTTCAAGTGACGAGGACTACCCTCGAGCTGGTGTAGTCCTCGTTTTCTCCTCCCCCTCTTCTAACTTCTACACCACACCAACGGGAGGACGTTTGAGTTTTCGGCAGATTTAGCGTCCCAAAAATGGCGGGTCTTCAGCGGCACTGGGCTCGAACTCATGACATGCCTGCCACGAGTCCGTTACCTAGGCTACCGCAGTCACCATTCTTCATACCATGCAGAGTGTACTTATAAAAAACAAATATTTAGGCTTTTATTAGGCCACAATTATAAAAAAAAAGTGTATCAACTTTAAAATTGAAAATTAAAACAAAATTCTTCCATTTTGGCATTTTGTGGTTAATTATTATGCTAATTTATAAGCAATTAAAAATGTGCCTTTTTTGGAGCATTTTATCAAAGAAATTGTCCGCTTAAGGCAATGATTCCCAAAGTGGTCTATATAGACCCCCAGGGGTCTATGACGACTTGCAAGGGGTCCACGTCAATGAAAAAACAATTTAGGGGTCCATGAGGTGTAAATGGGGGTCTACTATAGAGGCTCTCATTAAACCACATCGTGACTTTTAATTTTAAAAGAAAATGTAATCTCAAGGGGAAACCAGATTTTATTTAACAGATTGATTTACTAAATTTAATGAGGTTAATTTGCACAGTTAGGAGGTGACAGCATATATTTTATTAAAACCAGGTCCATCATTTCAGCTTTTCTTGCCAGAATTAATCTGAAGGAATATTATATTGGGAAAAGGGGACAAAATTAATGCCAAATGTTGAAAATTTGTTATTGAAATGTCAGATTCATCCCTGCTGTTAAACACATTTCTTTTTGTTACTCAATTATTTTATGTATTATCAAATTTAAAATTAAAATTAATTAAAATACTTTTCGTAAATTTTAAACACTAAAATTCACTACAGTTAAAAAAATTTAATCTTTTAAAGTAAGTAGCTCTGTACCAGCTGTCAAAGAGACATTTAAGTTGATCAATGTGCAAAAATTTAATATTAGGGGGCCTACCCAAAAATGAAAAACATGGCAAGGGCTCTACGAATCAAAAAAATTTGGGAACCTCTGGTTTAAGGCATTAAATGAGTAAATGTCATGGAAATTTGTGAAATAATATTCTTCTTATATACGTAATGTACGAATAATTGACCCCCAAAAAGTGATCGAACACTAAAAATTTATATAAAAAGCTTTGTAGATGCAATTTATTTTTAAAAAATGTGGAATATTTTTATCACACTCTAGCATGTATTTTATAAATATTATAAATTATATATTTTATAAATCTAGCGGCCGTTCCTACCACCATTGTACAAATTATACACCTGCTCATACTCCTCGCGTCTTTTAGTTCTAATATTTTCATGGAACGTTCTATCGTGTTTCCTTTTCCTTTTAAACTGTTCAGGCTTTAAGTTTTCAATTCTCCGGCTGGCTCGAAGTTTTTCTAACTGTTCAGGATTTAAGTTTTCAATTCTCCGGCTGGTTCGAAGTTTTTCTAACTGTTCAGGATTTAAGTTTTCAATTCTTCGGCTGGTTCGAAGTTTTCTAAACTGTTCAGAATTTAAGTTTTCAGTTCACCGTCTGGTTCAAAGTTTATCTAAGTGTTCAAAATCTAAATTTTCCACTAATCTCTTCTTTAAAAAGTTCTGTCTTTCGTACACTTTCTTCATTTGTTCTTTTTTCCCGCAAAATCGTTCTTTGCACTCTTCAATTAAATTCAACTTTTTACGACCCCCACATTTACTAACTATACCTCATGTATAAATAAATTTATTACATCATCACAAAAAACTTTTTTACATGTCGTCGGCCTAATTATCAGAATGCGTAACTTCACGAAGGTAACTAATATGATATAGGACTGCTATGCGCCAAACGCTGTTTGGAGCAAATCCTTAATCGTGCCAAACAGCGGTTGTTGACGAGTCACATGGAATCCAAGATGGCGGCCAAGCAGTAACAAATCGTCAGGAAAATAGTTGTAAAGAACTGTATTGAAATATATTTTAAATGAAGAATTTAGGAGTAGATTATGTGTAATAATAAACAATATTAATCAATAATGTATATCAATATAATGTAGTAAAAATTATATAATAATAATAATATGTAATACATTAATATTTAATATATTAATATTATATATTATTTAATATATTAATATTTATATATTGTGTAATATGTTAATATTATATACAGTCGACTCTCGATAATTCAGACCTTCGATAATACGAACTCTCGCTAATTCGAAGTATATGCTCAGCTCCTAGAAAAACTCTTGATATTTCGAACTAAACAATACGTTTGGGTACACTCAATATTTCGAAGTAAAACCTGTGGCTGGTCGGTATAGAATACGCGATAATTCGAAGTGATCTTATGAAACTCTCGACAATTCAAGCACTCACTATCGTGTAGAGTCCTGTAGCAAACAGGTTAGACCTTACATATTTTGTGCTGTATTGTTTCTGCTTGTCTCCCCTGTAACGTAGTCCCTTTGATGACCATCGGAGTTGACTCCGATAACTCTGACAGAAGCTAAGTGTCACTAAGCAAACTGTGCAACTTTTTCCTTGAAAATCATGTTGATGCGGACATTTTTCAAGCTTCATTTATTCTAGAAAAATTTTATTGACAAAGTTAGATTCAATGTCATAAAATCAAAAAAGAGGATTTTTTTTTTTTGGTCGAAAAAACTGTTATTATGTACAGTATATATTCTTTGTAATACTTGTTTTTAATGCATAAATGTATGCTTTTAATACAGACGTTTAACTTCTGTATAATATTTATATTGTATGTATTATGTACTTTTTAAAAGTACTTTAAAATAATTTCATACACATGTACACACACACACACAGTTGTTGTTTTATTACATAGTTACAAATTTAAGTGTGTTAGAAAAAAATATCTCTTCTTGTATTTTGGGAGTTTTTTCCTAACCTCTTGATAATTCGAAGTTCTTCATTGGTCCCTCCAACTTCCAATTATCGAGAGTCACGACTGTATTATGTAATATATTAATAATAATAATATTAATCACTCGACCATTGTTCCAACGTACAACGCTCGTCACCAATAGTTTTCGTACTTCTTCAAAGTGAAGTAAAGGTTTCTTTTAAAGAAACTTTTGCCTTTTCGTAAAAATCTCAAATCTATAGTATTTTCTTCTCATACACACATAGGGTTCTACCATACATATTTTAAATATTTTAAAATATTCTACAAGAGTCAAATTGTAGTTTGAAGCCTAATTTTTAAGACAGAAACTGGAAATAATCAGTTTCGAGCAGTTTTATAGGAATGTATAAGCTTCACTCAAAAAATGCCGATGTATTTGCTGTAACTTAAAATAAAAATCACATTAAAATCACTCATAAATTTTGTGACGTCAGTCCAAGCATTATATTCAATACAGACGGGGGGGGGGACGGAACTTCGGACGCACGAAACAATAGAAACTTGAAGCATTCGTCACGATTTTAGCTTCGATTTCATTTTAAAGTTAAGAAAATTATTCAAAGTCGTATACAACGATTATCGCAGTAGGACTGTTTGAATGGATTTGGTATCTATTTTGAAAGAATAATAAGAAGAATCATTTTTAAATTAGTTTGTTTCTATTTGATTTTCGTAACAAGCTTTTTATAAGAATGTTAAGTTTAAAAAAAATAATAGTTAATTTTTTTTTTAAAAAGAGTTTTTTTTTTGTTGTATTTTAAAAAAATATATACAAGAAGAAATTTATGCAGAAATTAGACTTTGTTTCATAAAAAAAACTCAATTTAACAAATTACCAGGCTTTGTTATACGCAAAATCTATATTATCAAGCAAGATTTTTGTAAAACACGAAATAAGGTTTTATGAAGGCATAAGCAATAAAATGCAAAAACTGTTTAAATTAACAGTTTTCTTGACATAGCAAAAAATAAAAAAATTGCGTACTTACGTATTATACAGACCAAATCAAAAAACTTCGCCAATTTAAAAAATGTCGCCAAATGATGTCATCATTATTATGTTCGAGCATGGGCAGGAGTAGTTTCCACTGTTAAATGCTTTGGCATTTGGCACCGTTTCTTAATTTAATAAATTGATCGACAGTATAATACATAGGCACCAAAAAATTGCTTTTAAGACAAAATTGCTATATTTTTTTTCTGCAGAACCTTGCCTGACATTTTTGTTGCTAAATTGGCAATTTGTTTCGAAACACTTTTGACTCAATATTGGATATTGCTTTTTCCTAAGCCTTTAATGGTTTGTTTTTTCTCGCTTTTCTAGCAAAAGTTTCTTTAGACAGAAAAATGTCAGAAAAAAATATCGCTAAGATAGAAGCTAAATGAAACTAAGATCGTCGCAGAGTATTGTGGTAATATGTCAAAAAAATCGTTAAATTGTAGGGTTTCAACTTATTTATTTACTAATATTGCACCCGTAACCAACACGGGCATTGTTGGTTACGGGCCTCATAATTTTGAGTTACGGACAAAAGACAGGGTTTCAATGGAAGAGAATGTTTTTTTAAGTTGTAAATACATCTGAAAAAGAACTATAAACAAAGCATTTTACAAGCTCTGGTTGGTATATTGCATTCTTCACAAAATTAAGCGATATAATTTTTTAAAGGTATCACTGGAATTTTTTTTAGCAAAATGAGAGGTTAATAATAAAGTAATGAAATGTAAATAGTATTTTCGAAATAATTGTAATGTTTCCTATTGCAATATTTCAAACATTTAAAGCCTTTAAAGGTACTATTAATAATAATCAAGTAGAAAAGCAGTTGAGAGAACCGGCAGAAATATTCTTTTTTACAATTTTGGATGGAATTCATCAAATTCCCTGCATAGTTTCGAGTATTTTGGTTTGAGAGGTGTAAGTAAACATTCTAAAAAATGGCATTTTGGCAAAAAGCATTTAAAAGGATGGTTAGATAACGTGATTAATCAATGCAGAGAGTGTTATCTTATCTTAAGATGTGTGTGAAATTACACGCACAGGCATATTTCAAAGATGATATAATTCTTACAATTCTGCGATATGGTCTGTCAGTCCCAAATATTGCATCGTATACAAAGCAACATGTAATATATCATAAATAATGTCGTTCCCGAATCCAGCGCAACTTCGATTCTTTTATTTTAAGTTGCGTAGTTCTAGTTCTAGCTTCCAGGAACAATGATTGCAATAAAAATAATATGCACGTCTGTTTTATCGATAAAGCTGTAAAATTTTCTGAAGTTTTAAAAGTGATTGATATGGATTGCCAGGCGTTTGACAAAACTACTCTCTCATCGAGACTTTCAAGAAAAGCCGTAAATGTTATGCGAAAAAAAATTCAAGAAAGTACATGACAATTGATATATAGAGGTAT
Source organism: Trichonephila clavata (assembly GCA_019973975.1). Classification (NCBI taxonomy): domain Eukaryota; kingdom Metazoa; phylum Arthropoda; class Arachnida; order Araneae; family Nephilidae; genus Trichonephila; species Trichonephila clavata. The sequence goes on from BMAO01016802.1 coordinate 7,471, forward strand.
ATCTGGGGAAGGGTCTGCGACATTTTTGTCTCGTATTTGATGGAATGTATATTGCTTACAAGGTTTCATTTGTAGCAAAGTGGCATTACTTTGACGAATGCGTGTTCAACGTTTTATGCTCATCGTACGTTTCTTTTTATAAATGTGAAATTCTTTTGCATACTTCACAACAACTGATCGTTGTCATTTTGTTCTATTCTGTGAATGATATTTTAAAAAGGTTCTGTGCAATTAAACCATTAAAACAGTGATTCTCAAACGTTCAATCTTTACGGCCCAATTTTCTATCATAGCGTCCCTCCTCACAATAACAATGCATTGAATTCAATAATAATGCACTTTGATGCTAAAGCTACAATGCGACTTTAATTATAAACCGTACAAATTATCAAGATAAGTATTAAATATTGTATATTATTTTGTAAATGACAAGCCTATAGGGTCATGAGTAATTATTAAACTTGTTCTTAACTTAGTATTGACAAATTAATTATCAAATACATTGTGTAGTACTGATACATTTATAAGTATATTATATCAGTGTAAATGTGTATTTTATTTTTTATTAGGTCAGAATGTGTTTGTTTTTGCTTCCTTTCAGTTAATTTATAATTTTTTTTCTAAAAATAATCTTCTATTTTCGATTTTTTGATATGCTCGTGATCTTCCCCCGGTAGGATTATCACAACCCCCTGGGTGAGAATGCCCCATAGTTTGAGAAACGATGCATTCAAATATACTCCCACTTGAATATAATTATATAATATTATAAAATCTTTATCGTAGACTTTATTGCACATGTTATCGAAAATTTATTTTTTAATGAAGTAGCCTATCAAAAAAATTTATTAATAATATAAATTTTAATCTATCTATCTGTATGTATACACATTTATAGGAAAAAAGCGACAGACTCACTCATTAGATCTCGGGAATTATTTGACTTGCAAACTTGGAATTTGGCAAACATGTGTCTATTGTCCAGTAGAATTCCTCCAACGACGGGTTTAACGGAAATGAACACCCAAGAAAAGTTGTGGGGGTGTTTTAAACAAAAGTTCCCATGCTTGAACTATTAGATCCACAGACTGTAAATGCATTTTCTAGTCTATTGTTATTTAGCCTATTGTTGAAAAGGGATCCGCTAGAAACGAGTTTTGTGGAAATTGACTCCCAACGAATGTCGAAGGTCATTATACAAGAATAGGGCAAAATATTTGGAACACCCATTTAAAAATGAGTCATCCATCGGCTGTTAAATAAACGGCCACCGCGTGCCGCAACAGTGTGCCACCCAGTGAAGGTGAAAGGGAAGGTATCAGTAAAGCATATGACAATGTGAGAGTTGCATGCGACGATTATGTTCCTAGCGATTGAGCTCACCCCTCTTGAGCACCCGTGTCTACAACAGCCAACCTTCGAGTGTTTCAAATACCACTGCGTCAAGGGTTATGACAGCCTATAGACAAACTTGTGTAAAGTGTCTTCTGCGATGCACTACAGGGGGCGAAAGTCGAAGTTGTAGGACCGTGATAGATTTGTGTTGAAGAGAATAATCCCACCCGAAAACTCAAGACTACACTGCCGCAGATAACGTCCGACATGAATACTTACCTTCAGGACCCCGTATCCATGAAAACTATTCAACGGGAGTTGCAAGCTGTGAACATTCATGGTAGAGTAGCTATTAGTTTCGACATGGAATGCTATGAAGAGACTACAGGGCGTCGAAACCACCTAAACTGGGCACAACTGCAATGGGAACAAGTCATTAGGGCTGATGAATCCTGATTTGCATTATTCCATTCCACCGAACGTGTATCCGTCTGCCGAACACAGGTAGAAACATTTCATGATGACTGCCTACTTCCAACCGAGAAACATGGAGGGGGTTCTGTGATGGTGGGGGGGTGTAATATCTCCCCGTGAATTGGGGCATTTCGTTGCCTTGAGGGGGATGATCACAGTTGACCATTATCGAAGTATTCTAGTACATCATCTTCACCCTATGATTCAGAACCTCTCTCTGGGAAATAATCCAGTGTTCCAAGAGGACAACGCCCCTGTTCACACGTCTCGCTGTGTTCAAACATGATTACATGGGCATGATGATGAAGTAATATATCTAACGTGGTGTCCCCAGTCACCTAAACTGAACATCATTAAGTGTTTGTGGTGTTTTTTAGAGAACAAAGTCCGTGCTCGGTTACCTTCTCTACCCCTACTATCTGACCTCAAGACTACCTTGCATGAGGAATAAGTGCGAATTCCGATGTACTATGTTCAAGACCTCTATTTGTCAATCCCAAGTCAAATGAAAGCTGTCATTCAGGCCAAAGGTGGCCCAACACTTTACTCACAAAAGTTTTTCATTCTTTCCTATACCTGTAGTTTGGAAGTGTATTCTCCAAAATAGAAATAAGATCTGAAAGGAAAACACACGCAATGGTAAAAATTAACGGTTTATTCAGCTAAAACTTAAAAATTAAAAACAGTAAATTACAAAATAATAGGCAGCTCACCAACTAATCGACGTCTGGCTTGAAAGGGAAATGGCTCTCTTGCGCTTCATTTTTTAAATCGCCACACACGGTTAACTTGTACTTCCAAGGAATCTGCATACCTTGGACAGAAACACCAGATCTGCATAACTTGACTGAAAACGTCACAAAAATTCCCGTTTTTGAACTATTAGACGTATAGATTTTAGTTTTGACGAGTTCTACGCAGTGGCGTAGCTAGGTATTGAAAGGCCCTGGTGCATAAAAAAAGGAGGGCTCTATTTTGGTTGGGCTTTAACTAGAAAAAAGGGGAAATATATTGGTATTTCAAGTATACAAAGTTATTTCTGTAGCATCAGCCCTTTATCGTGCTCTTCATAACATAGGAAAGCAAAGCTGCATAATACTTACACTTATGTGTATTAGTTTTCTAGTGTGAATTTTAGTGATTAACCCCAGGTTCAATTTGACACGGGATACACAGGAAATGATGCAAAAAATATGCAGGAACATACACGTAGAAATACGTAGAGTGGTCAACGGAGTGCCTGTTTCCTTGAAGAAACTTAACCTGCTATCTTTGAAGATTGGGTGTAGCTTTGTTTTGGCTTTACCTTAGCCCAGTACTGCAGTAACGTATTTAGTTTAGAGAGTAAAACATGCAGGAACAAGAAAATAATACAATATTATTAGGTTTTTTTTTAAAAAAACTCGTGAAAGAACAGAGGAAAGGGAACAAAATTACAAATACAAGTAATTGCGAAATACTGAAACAGGAAGCTAGCTTATTATGAATCATATGGTTATTAAAAATAAAATGATTAAGAAGACTTAGCTTCCTGTGCAGGTTTTTCATGGTGTATGATAAGAGTTTTCATGGGACTTATTGGAATGTTCATTTTCAAGTAACAGCTCGAAAAATGAGAAATATTTTTTAAAAAAATACAAACCTTTCAATAAGTAAAGTTCGCAACACCATACAAACCAAGGAAAGAATTAAGGGGAATTCCCCACAAATTCGAAATTACTTTCAACTGAGTTGCCCTGATTACAATTATGTTTTGCAACCTTTTATATTTATATCTTAAATGTAGGAGAAATTATCGCCTGGTGGTCAGGGTCCGAGCCCCCGAGCTTGAGTGCCCCGGTGCATGGCACCGCCTAGCCCATTGGTAGCTACGCCACTAGTTCTACGGAAATCGACTTAAATCTTTAGGGGGGGGGGGTAAAAGATAAACATATTTCCGTTTTAGAAATTTTAGTCCTGCCCTTTTTAAATCAAAATGTTAGGATTGTAAGAATATTTTTCAACACAATTGAAATCTTAATGCATTAGCATACATATCAGTATCTCAAAGCAATACCATGAAACAACATCATGAAATAACCTGTTAAGCGGGCGGTTAACTTCTAATATAGTATGTAATATAGTCATTGTAAAAAATATTTTTCATGAAAAAGTAATGAGATAAATACCTTTTACACACGAATTTGAAGTGAACGGTGCAAAAGAGTCTTCTATTTTTGAAAGACTTATTTGATCTAACGTGATTTCTAAGTCATTGTTGTATGATTATGCCTTCCATGATCTAGTTCAGATTGCACGCTTTAATACCATTGTATCAAAAATAATCCATGTTTTATCCCCGCTTCAAAAATTAGGTCGCACTGCTCATTGCTAAAATGTAGTAGTTGTTAGAGAATTTGATAACTTAATGTTTGTCTGGTTTTCAGCTTTGAGTGTTAAAAACTTAACCACTTCCCTTACAAATTTTTTTGAAAGAAACTGCGAAAAATCCTCACATTTTTTTCTTTATTATTAAATACAATGAAACAGCGGCCATGTCGTATGATTATGCGGCATGTTAAAAACCCTTCGAAGTGCCCGTTTGGTTTGGGTGCTCTCGGCAAGATTAAATTCCTAAGCTCAATTTCGCATCGTCAGAGCTCAGGTGCCTCCATCTGGGGAGGAAACTGGGCGTCAAAATTACTTGCGGCAATTGGTGTCGCCTATACGGTGCCGCACTAAAAAGTGATATCAGCTCCTGGGGAACAAACCAGATCTGCAAAGGTAAAAAAACCAATACGCAGCTCCATTTAAAAAAAATAACACTTTTGAACAAAAATTTCTATTAATAAACTTGGCTAATATGGATATTTCTAGTTACGACAGTGGCCCAAGCCGTTACAAAACATTACTTTTATCAGCTATTTCCCCCCCTGAAATATATGTATTTATTTTTCATTGGAAAATTGTTGATTTGCCGCGTATTTTCTTAAGAATTTTAAGCTTTTAGTAGTAAATTTACTCTGAGTGCAATGATACGTATTGTCGTAGATTTAAAAGTATATTAAATGTAGAAAAAACATATTTTAAATTACGAAATCTTACTTTTGAAAAAAATCATACTTTTATAAGTTACCTGTGCATTATAAATCTCATTTTTTTATTAATGAATTAATTTTTTATAGGCAATTTGAAAAGGTAGCAATGTACTGCAATCAAACAGCGGGGTTGATGCCCATGTCTTTCGTCCTTGGTTTCTACGTAACATTTGTCGTCACAAGATGGTGGAACCAGTTTCTTAACCTCCCATGGCCAGACAGGTAAAAACATGAACGCTGAATAAATAAATAATTAGCATGTGACAATATTTTTAATTATTGATTAATTAAAGAACGAAACATTTCGTTATTTCTCGTTGGTGAAGAGCGTAGAAGTTGGTGTAACTTTTTACTCTTTGTGAATATGTCTTTCAATCTTTCTTATTCTGAATGATTTGGGAAAAATTTGTCATTAATGGAGCGCAATACCTCTAGATCAGATTTGAACAATTTAAAATTTCACATGTATCTTATAAAATGCTGTTGACAGAATAAAAAAATTTTAATTTTCAGTTAGAAAGCTGTTAAAAGATAAATCTGAATCTCTATCAATTCTTTGTGTGTCATTTATATATACATCTTCAAAACTAGTTTAAAAAATATGTATTCTTCTCTTTGGACAACAATTAATCAAATTTCGGATATTTCTTAAGATAAACAATATAAACAGTCAATAAACAACATAATATGTGACTAAACAGAAACGCACAGTTTTCTAAATAATTTTAAATTTTCTAACAAATTTATTTTCTTTTTCCTACAATAAATTTGATAAATAAACTTTCAAATAATTTTAACTGGAAGAAAATAGAATTTGGAGCACTTTCTCTCACAAGAAAAAAAAAGATTCCAATTATATTATACCTGTGATAAATCATTAAGTGAAATTTACTAATATCAGTTCTTTCAATGTACGAATTCGAAATCAAAATTCAAAATTCTTGAGAACAAATACAAACATCAAATAAAAATCACTATATGTAATTTAAAATAAAATTTTCTGAGTATTGATGAATAATGATATAAGTATAACTGCTTTTAAAAATTACTTCATAAATGAATAACACACGTATAGTATAAATTTAATCGAAATATTGAAGGTTAGTATATTTTTAAAAGAAAAAGTTCTTAGGATAAACATTTTCATATCAAGTGCAAATTTAGTCCTTTCGCTTATTGAGCCAAGAGGGGGGGGGGGGTAAGCTCACCCTAAAGGTTTAAAACTATTTTTCAACGTGGTTTTTACTCACCACAAAAAAAAAGAATTTGATTGTTAAAGAGGAAGGAAATTCAAAAAGGAGATCACTAGGTTTAAAAATCAAGCACCTCATTTAAATAATGTGAAAAAAATTTGAAAAACTTTGGTTTAGAGGTATAGCCTGCCCCCCTCCCCGCCTAGATTTGTCAATTTTTTTCATTTTTCATTCGAGGGAAGGGTTTAAAACTACAGAATCACCTGCTTTATAAGACCAGCACCACAGCACACGAGAAAATTCCGCAGGCGCCAGTATCTCAAAAAGTATTCCTTTAATTTTAAAATATGTATATTTAATTTTTAAAAAAACATATATTTCACGTACATGACGGTATATTTACACTAACATTGAAGTTCCTGGTAAAGGTGACAGCTATTGGTATTCTCATGAGGTAATTGCATTAAAAAAAATCAGACTAATTAAAACTAATTTACTGAGAATATTAGGCTGCATAAACGTTGAAAATAAAAAAAAAGATCTAAACTCATTGAATTAACGAAGGAAAAACAAAGTGTTAAAAGCAAAGAGATTTAAAATAAATAAATTAACAAAAAGATTAAAAAAGAATAATATAGGAAACAAAACAAAAAAATTAAGTTACACTTACGTGGGAATTTGTATGAATTTATAACTCATAAAACAAATATGTGTGTGTGTGTGTGTGTGTGTGTTGTGAGAGAGAGAGAGAAAGAGAGAGAACTTTGGGGGAAATGTAGGGAACATTTTTTTTTTTCACAGAGTATAATTGGAAACATCTGGGGGGAAAATAAGTTTTTGATGAATAGCAAGATTTTGATTCTGAATAATCAACTAATTCTGTCTGGGGGGGGGACACTTAAAAGCTCGAGCTAGGACATTTAGTACATTCAGAATTATCCTGTGAATTAGAGTAATAACATTAAAAATTTTGCTGAAGACTATTATTCCTAATAAAAAAAAAAAATTTTTAAAAAACTTAAAATTATATAAATATTATTTGTTCAAACTCTGTTGGGAACAATATAAAAACAATTATACATAAATTCATTCATTATATTTTTTCCGTAAATTGTGTTCAGCAACACCTATCTTTATTTGCATTGCCTCAAACCTCATAATAAACGGCTCCAGTTTTATTTTAATTTTATAATTTTGTATTTTGTATTTATTTATTTATTTTTTTTTTGTAAATTTTTGCTTTATATTTAAAATTTCAAACACTTTAATGATTTAACCAGCAAATTTTTACAACTTAGTTAAAATTCTGGCTTCCCAACACTGTTGGATACTTTAAAATAAGATGAAATATAGAAGTGAGCATATATATATATACATGTCAGGTCTGAAAAGTTTAGCTTCAAATTAAGTAAATAAGTTAAATAAATAGAAAAAGTTCTATTTATTTAACTTCAAAATAAATAAATAGAAATAGAGCGAACTCTTTACTATCGCGTAGGGATTTAAGGGTAAATAAGACTACTTAAAGGTAGAGCGTGTGCTGACATACAAAGAGAGCGTAAGCAGAAATATAGCTGGTGACTCCTCACTGAAATGCTGTCTTTTATTCCACTTGGTTGTGCGCCAAAGGGCCTCCATGTTGGATAAATATGTTGGAAGAGTAATAAAGAAGTTATTTTATATATGATGCTCTCCTCATTTTATCAACGGGCCTGGGGCCAGTCATGATATAGTGGTGGCCAAAATTGTGGACACTTTTTTAAGTTGTTACGTTTTTCAAGTTTGTATGTTTATAGAAAATGTTACGTTGCACAAAATGCAAAGTCTATTCTATCATTTTAAAGAAAATTTAATTCTGAATTCAATAAAAAAAATTAATTGTAAATATTTGCAATGTAAAAAATGTTATGCTGCCATAACTATCGATATATATCGAAAACTTGAAGCACCGTTTGAAAACTCTTGCCCAAATGAGGTACCCATGAAATAAAAACAAACTAATTGAGGATATAATTGTTTCCTGGCATCATGTAATAACAAAGGACGAGCTTAAGATTATTTTCAGGTCAATGAAACATCGATGTGAAGCTGTAATAAAAAATAACAGCTCTACTCCACTAATCACGGATAACCCACTGCCATCATCAGTATCTAATATATATCTATAGCTATTGCAGCATAACTTTTTTTGTGTTGCAAATGTTAACATTTTGTTTTTTGTATTGAATTTAGAATTGGATTTTCTTTAAAATGATACAAAAGACTTTGAAGTTTTCTATACGCATACAAACTTGAAAAACATAGCAATTTTAAAAAGTGTCCACAATTTCGGCCATCACTGTATATATATATATATATATATATGTAGGGGTGTATTTCATTTATACAAGTGGCTTTTCTTTTGTTGTCTAGGGGTGAGTCACTATGTCCAGGATCTTGATATTCAAAGAAACAAGCTGATTAGAATAAAATTACTGTTTAATGAAACATTAGATTGATTTCCAATTAAATACTGGTTAACAACATGAGTTATTTCAAGGAGCATACTCTTAATTGTCGCTAAGCCTATCGACCACCACGTTGACCGAAACGTAACCTCGCGCCTGTAAACCGGAATCTGTCTCTCCTACGTCTGTCTCGTTCCCCGTCGCTCTCGCTTCTGCCTCAAAACCCACCATTCCGGAGGGAGGGGTGACGCATATATTTGCTGGTAGCACCATCTATTGGTGAGGTTGTAACCTCACTGATCGGAATATTTTATATCCCTAATACTTTAAATCCTACACACACACACACACACACACATATATATATATATATATATATATAAATGAATATCACTCTGATGATTCTCTTTGTTATGATTCAGAGCAGCTCATACGGTTCTGATGTACATGCATGGTTCAGACGAAAGAGGCAGAATACTTAGAAGGACACTGGTTCGATACTTCAATCTGGCGAACGCTATTCTCTTCCAGACTATCAGCGGATCAGCTAAAAAACGATTTCCGACCATGACCCATCTTGTCGGAGCAGGTAAGTGTTTTAGTGTTATATTTCGATGTATTCAAGTTACTAAATAGGTTTTCTTATTGTTATTCGAAATATTTTCCTATTTTAGGTTAAAAAGAGAAATGTTTATTAAAATATTTTTTTGAATAATGGAATCTAATTAGAAACTTATTAAAATGTAAATTAAATTTTTAACTTTTTAGTTTGGACTTACATTTTAAAAGGAGAGGTTTAAAAAATTAGACACTAATTTTAATTCTTTTACCTCTCTCTTCACGCACATTTCTGAAACATTTTTTGAACATTCTAAATGTACTCTAATTTAGAAATTTCTTTGTTTAAAAATTTATTTTAAAAGGAGGACTGAATAAATACGTATGTAAAGACAAACCTTTAAAGGCAAATGCGTTACAATTTTGCTTTACATTTTTCTACATACAAATGGGAAAAGATGGTATATATTTAAAAATAAAATTATTTGCTTCACTCACATGCGCACAACAATCGGCATTTTTTAAAGTTTTTTTTATTCTAATTATTAGATCAGCTTTAAAACAATTTTAAGGTAAATTACCGTATTTACTCGAATTTAAGCCCCACTGTCTATCCATTGTTAACACTACTGAAAATCAGGTGCGGCTTAGAATCGAAGACAAAATATTTTTTTGCATGGGGGAAATTGAGTTTCTACCTCTTTCAAAACAAAAAATGTAACCATCCATTCTGTCACTTGCATCCATGACTTAACATTTTCCACAGTTTATCTTCAGTACTCAGTCTGCTGTATAGAACGTTGCCTGCTTGTATTTAGAAACATTTTTTTGTACACGCACTATCTTTAAATCACCTTAACATCAAAGATATTGGCAATAGCATCAAGACGAGTACACTGTGACGCAAGTATGAAAATGAACGCAATTATAAATGCAGAAAAAAACAGAGCAGCGACCACTGAAAATTTTACACGGATGAAACAAGTATACGTCGATGGCGTAAGCAAAATGATATAATTTTTACTTATAAACGTTCAACAGTCTTTGAAAATTCTGTTACATTCTTCTGTAAAACGTTCCTTAAAAAAAGTGTTGCATAACAAATGCATTGGTTGGCCCGGAAGACGACATCGTGTAGGAAAATGGCGACGCCCGCACCCATTCCTAAGTCAGCTGTGACGCTGGGAGTGACGAATCATTTTCTAAATATGATACTGACAGTTAGAGTAATTCCAGATTCATGTATCTGTTTGAAAGTTTTTAATACTGGTAAAATAAATTAATCGTAATTTCGTATTAAAAATTTTCTTAAAAATCGAATAGTGATGAACTTTTTGAACATTTATTATTATTTTTTTCTTTAAAATGTGTAAAGAATTAGAGGTGCGGCTTAGAATCGATGACGGCTTAGATTCGAGTAAATACGGTACTTTAATATATACGCAAAATATATCTTTTAGATGTTATCCAATAATCTCCGAAAAAAATTAAATAATATCTTTTTAACGTAAATAAAACTGTATAAATCCTTTTGGAAGAAACTTTTCACTTTGAAAATCATTCACAAGAGAACTTTGAGTCCAAGTTAAGAGACTGTTTCACATAATATTAAAGAATAAAACATTTTTTGGTTGAAAATGGCTGTGTGCGTCATTCATTTTACATTCCGACTTTTCTCACCTATATATATATCAGCATAATTTATAGTACTACAAATTCCTATATGCATGGATAAATTTTTTTAATGGTATTTAAAAAATGCATTCCATACATCGTCTTTTAAAATGTGATGCAAAATTGATATTTAACTGAAATATTTAAAATAAAAAACGTAACGTACAGTAGAGCGTCGTTTATCCGAACGTTTATTATCCGGAGCGTCAAATATCCGAACCAAAGTCCGGATACGTTTTCGAATAGTGCAATACTCAACATTTGTTTCCTGTGAGGCCAAAAGTGACAGGAAAACCCAAGGTGAGGGATTTTTGGGGAATTTCAGCTGTGTGATTTGGTAAACACCTGCGCAGAATATTAGGTCAGTTTATTTCCAAGAGAAGGGATGTATACGTGCTCTTTTGTTGAGTTTTGTTGATGTAGGAACCTGCGATGGCATGCGATGCAGAAGACTGCGGATTTCAAATGCTAAATAATGACGAGATAGTGACTTCCGTGCAAGAAGAATCTAACCCTGTTGACGATGAAACGGATGAAGACGAGGACAACAACAACAACAACGAAAGTAGCAATGGTCCATCAAATACTGAGATACATCAAATGGTACGAACAACAATCAGAGTGCTGTCCTTCTCACCTACTACTGTTCAAGAGAATCAGAGACCTTGCAGCGAAAAAACGAAAGTGTACAAAAATAAGTGACTATTTTCCACAATCAAGGTAAATTGCGACATTTTGCACCTATTTTGCTTTTTCTTCAAGCACGTTTCTCGCATGTGATGATTTTCAATATTTGTAGTGTCCAGGTGATTTGTGTGCACGTATACTGCATGGATCGCTTTCGGTTTTCGGTTATCCGAATAATCGCGTATCCGAACGGTGTCCGGTCCCAATTGATTCGGATAAACGACGTTCTACTATATTCTTGAATAACTTCAAAATTTTTCCCATATGTAAACAGATTCATATATTACAGCCATATAATGCTATTTTAACATTGGCACATTTCATCTGTCAGAAAATGCTTTTGAGTTCGGGTCTTGCTCTGTAATGTTGAGAAAACACAGTTCTGTAGCATGATTGATGGAAAGTGTCCTCCATTAAACCGATCTCTGACTCAAAGATAGCTATGGACTATTGTCTTACAAGGTTTCCCATAAAAGTCAATAAATATTTGACCTATTAACTCTATGGGATAAATTCATCTGACGTTATAGTCACATAACGACAATCCCGTGTTTCTAGCCATAAATTCATGTGACGTCACAGTTACATGATAAATGCAGTCATGTGTTTACAGCTTATCAGTTCATGCCCTTCGCTGTTGCCAACGTTTACTTTTTACCGAAACTTTCTATTAAAAAGTCCATATTTTCAAACAATAATAACGTACATAGGTAAGCAAAATGCACTTGATTTAAAAGTACGCGTAAAGTATATATTTTCTTTTAATTTTCAACAACTCTTTGAAGAATTTCAACATCTTTACCGAATTTATTTATATGAAATTGTATCTAAATTTTACAAGTAGAACTAATACAAGCATAATGTCACCTTGATTTGAATTCAATGGAGAACGCGTGATTACATTTATCACGTGGCCGTCATGAATTTAGCCCATTGTTAAATAAAGTTAATTAATTGTATTAACAATATGTTGTTGTGTTGTTGTTGAGTCCTTCCCGAAGGAAGGGAATAAAAGTTGCCAGAGCCTGTGAGACAGGTTGGATTTCTTAACGATAGATGGCGACACTACCTATCTCCACCTCGATAATTAAGGCATGGAACTGGAGGGGAAAGAAATATTCTCCAGTCCCCTGCACTCATGGTTTCTGCTACGACCTCCCACAAGATTTTCGGACCCACTGATTTAACGAGCACATACTCCGTGTGTACTCGCAGGGTATTTAGTGGCATAGGGCATCGAACACAGGCCCTCTAGTCTGAAGTCTGATGCTCTAATCACTAGGCTACCCACGACCTATTTAACAATATAACAATTATATATAAATAGAATACCATAATTCAATTAACTTAATATTCTAAAATAACTTGACTAATGACATGTGATTCTATCATAGGACTGATGACGCCTGAAGAAAAACAAATGTTCGATAGCGTGAGCCTCAATGTAAATAAACACTGGGTGCCTTTTATATGGTCGATAAATTTGATCAATGTAGCTCTAAAAGAGGGAAGAATTATGGCCGGTGAACCTGTGAAACAGCTCTTGGACGTAAGCATTTTTTTTTTTTTCATATTTCCTGTCAAATTTTTATCGACATTTTTTGGGAAGTTATAAAAACATCTAAGCCTAGATTGCAACAGTCATCGCGCTGTTCAATTGTGTGGTAAATACAGTAATACCTATACCTAATTTCCTTCCCGGTCGAAAAAAGCTCGAAAGAGCTGACGATTCCAATTAGCTGAATAATAAACAAATTTATTAATAGACGAGGGCGAACAACTGACTACACGAAGACAAACCGACGTATATTAAAACAGAGAAAAAAGAGATATTAAAACAGATTATTTACAGTAATGCAGTGCTTCTCAACTTTCAACATCTGCGCGGCCCAATTTTCAGTCATAATTTATACATCGCGCCCGCCTCATACAATAACTATGTATTGAATGCAATAATAATGTACTTCGGCGCGCTAAAGATACAATACGACTTTAATTATAAACTGCACAAATCATCAAGATAAGTATTATATTTTTGTATATAATTTTTTTATATGACCAGCCCATGGAAATCACTAGTAATTACTAAACTTGTTTTTAATTTAGTATTGATAAATTAATTATAAAATACTTTTTGCCGTACTGATACATTTATAAGTATATTATATTATTGCGCCCCCTCCATGTAGGGTTATCACGCCCCTTAGGGGGGGGCACAGTTTGAGAAACGCTACAGTAAGGAGAAAAAATCCTAGTACTGGTTCGCATCGCCAAGAGCTCAGGTGCCTCCCTCTGTGGAGAAAACTGGGCTTCAAAATTGCTTGCTGTAATTGGTATCGCTTATATGGTGCAGCGCTAAAAAGTGATACCAGCTCCTGGGGAATGTACTAGGTCTGCAAAGGTTTAAAATACAAATACGCAGCCCCATTGAAAAAAAAGTAAGGGGAAAATGTACTCGTTAAACCAGGGGTACTCATCCTTTTTTCCCGCTGGGCCGCATACATATGGTAGATATTTCGTGCGGGAAGCAACATGAGGATAAATGGAAAAAACCATAAGACCAAGGCAATATTGGACACTTAAAGTGTGGGAAATTAATTTTTGCCTTTTAATACTATATTAATCTCTATCAAACACGCATATTATTTTGTTTTTATGCATTTTTACTGAGTTATGAGGTAGTTTCCGTTCTCTTTCATCCATGACTAAACCCCTAGTTTACAATCTACTATCGTACAAACAAAACTGCTATGCCATTTGATAACTTTATTTTTTTTCTTTTGACAAAGCCTCTCTCATTTTTATTTCATTAATTTATCAAACTCAGAATGGCAACACAGAGGAGTTTTGACTGAATTCTAGACTGAAATCCGTATGATTTGTTTATAATTAAAAATAAGTTTCACCCATAAAATGATCGCTACTCCAGTTCAGTTCCCCATTTCACTGTTATTTGTTATTACTGACCATTACAGTTTCAAATAGAAAAAAAAATCTTGCAATTCGCACCCCTCAAAAATTAATAATAACCTATAGCTTAAATTACACATATCTGTCGTTTGAAGCAAAAAATTTTCGAACCATTTAAAACAAGAAATAAAAGTATTATGGGATCAAAACGGGTGTTTTATTCGAGAAACTGTGGGCACTCTTTCTATATAACAATTATTATATCTAACTGATTGATCAGCTGAGCTAGTGGAATAGTTCAGAGAAAAGTGATGTTTATGGGTTAAGTTCCCAGACCACGTGATAAGGGAACACGTGAGAAGCCCTTTTACGTCCATTCTCTATAAATACAGATCGAGAAAAAAGTCAGTAAAATCCCCACATTCTCTTAGTTAGGGAAATATAATGCAGAGACCAATACGGATGTTGTAATCACGTAGTAAAGTAAAGGAAAATAAGGGTTATTTTTAGAAATTATATAGGTTGTGTCTTAGAGAAAAATGTGGTGCTACGTAATAGGTAAGTAAAGCTCGTATAAGCAGTTAAGGGGACACAATACGATTCAATTGACAAAAATGGGTAAAAAAAAAGCAAATTTAATTTTTTTAGTTTAAATTATTTTTATATACTTTTCTACTAACTCACAAAATTTGAAAGCTCTAAGTTTAAAAAGTGCAGAGTTATGATAATTTTTAGGTTTGTTTTTATTCACGTTCCAATGGCAAATCAAAACTTTAAACTGACTTATCTCAGAAAGATAAAATAACTAGATTGTCTTCATTTAAAATGCTACTGCTTTCTTTCTATTGTGTCTAATACTTGGAATTTTTTTTTTTTTACTTGTTACTAATAGTACATGGAATAAAAGTGGGTATCCATTTTTCAATCGAAGCAATTCTTATTTTTTTAAAAATAATTGAAGTTAGAATTTTCATACTTCTTAAGAAATTTTCTATAAGCATTCATAAAAGGATGTATTTTACAAATACGAATCATGTTATCACAAAACCCATACAAACTTTTGTTATACATAGTTTAATGTACTTGTAAATCAAATTTCATATATGTACGTCAATTTTTGTAGGAGAAGTAGCATTTAAAATACGCTTCATTAGTCTCAAGTTTTTTTTAAAATTAAATGGTTAGCTTTGTATGAAATTTTGAGCACAAAACCTGTTTTATATTATACATACACATAGGAGGCAACCAAAAAATTATGAAAATCCTTAAATTAAAAAAAATTATGTAAATCGTACCATGTCTCCTTAAGACATCCTTTTTCAAGGAATCGCCAATAAATTAATCGAAACATAGAGTTTAATCCTTTTAACATCGGAAATGAAATAAAACTAGCATTTAGAAAAATAGCATTCGTAACTAAAGTACACAGAAAAAATATATATGATTAGAATTTAAATTAATATTGTATATGTGTGTTGCTCAGAAATATGATGCTAGAATCTACTATGCTTTGAGATCTTTTACTATGAGCAAAATATTAATATTATTTGCAATTTCTTTGTACTAATTCACAAATAAAAGCTTTCATTTTTTTAATAAACACTGGAGTGAACTTGGTAGAAATAATTTAGTTAGCAGTGTGCTTTCGTAAGCATTTCTTAAAGTAATAAATGGTTCGCCATTGTTTTAGTTCTTCTAGATGATTAAACGTTTTCCTTGTGATCCTCATATTTCACAAATATAGGCTACGGCGTATTCCAGAATAGTTTTTCTTACTTTTTTTTAGTCCCCGAATATTTATTTCTCGAATTAACCCAAGACGGCCATCATTTGTCCCTAAAGAAACAATGTTGTGTGACAATATTAATTTTACTATTGTATGTAAAACTCTGATACCATAAGAAACTAAAAAAATCCGAACATTTTGTTCCTTTTAGGAAATAAACAGCCTTCGCACAAAAACTGGTCATCTTTGGGGTCACGATTGGGTAACGGTACCACTAGTCTACACTCAGGTAAGTTAGATTCTTCTTAAACGTGTTTTATAATTTTACACATTACAGAATTTCAGCATAACTTATCCTCTGTTCATTGCATGTATAATATATAGTGTGATAAAAGAAATGTATATTAATTAAAAATGTATTATAATTAAGTTATAAATTTAATGTATAGTTTTTAAAAAGATGTTTTTCCTTAAAACACAATAGTCAATCTTATAAAAACAGGTTGATTTTTTTTTTAAATTTTTTATTCCTACAAAGATGAAATTCTTAAGGTAGTAACCGACTACTTGTGACAACGTTTTTTTTTTAAAAATTGGAGGTATAAGGATTTTTTTGTTGTTGTTGTTTTTAAATTTGTTTAATACATTTTAAGAAAAATATGCTAAAATTAAGAAGAGAAAAATAAATTATTATTACTAAAATGGGAAAAAATAGGTAAAATTGACAAAAAATAACATAAACGTGGCCCATTTTGTACCAAAAGTTTATGAACAAATTTTCAATTTTTCAATTCTGATGTGTTGCTATGTTATTCTTTTTGAAGTAACCTTCAGATAAGAGATATTTTAATTTTTGCAAGAACTAGAGCACTTCATCTTAGTTGTTATATGAAATTGCTTAAAAAAACAGTGATTATATTCACATAAGGGACTGTAAATTTTGTAATAAAGCGGTGATTAATAAATCTGAAAGTTAAAACACTTCTACTAATATACAGAACATACACAAAAAACTTCAGTTAATTATTTTCAAAACGTTTTGAGTAATAGCTGGCCCCGTTTGAGCATTTTCAAAAAAAAAAATCACACACACATTTCGAGTAAAACGTGTTTTAAAGTACGAAATATCTTGCTCAAGTAATGGTATGGGCTCTTACTAAAACACTCCTAGTTTTTGTTCTAGTGAACGGAAAATAATATTCTTGGTATTTTTATAAGTTAATAAGATGGCCTATAAAAAATCACAAAAAAAATTGTCCATTTTCAGGAATAATTCACAATTTTAGGGTAGTCGGATACCTTAAGCTCTTTTTTGGTGAAAATATTTAAAACACATGATAAATGCTTGAATAGTTTTCTAGGACATTTAAAAAAATCATAATCTATAGACCAGGTAGAAATTTTTTTCCGAGTTATAATAAAACTGAACATATTGTAATACTGAGGAGGGATTTTTTCAAATGGAGAAAAATACTAAATACTCAAAAATTAAGACTTATAATACGAAATGTAAATAGAAAAATATTCAACAAAATTTGAATTATTTCAGAATTTCAAAATTTCTTTTCGTCGAGAGCTTTTCAGTTATGAAACTTTCTAAGCCGTTAGAGATATCCCAAAAGAGGTTCATGACTGAAATTAACAAAATTAATCACGTTTCTTAATAAAAAAAATTTATGTAGCATTTTTAAAACCATTTTCATGCATTGTCATCCACTTCTGAGCTATGGTCCAAATTTCAAGTCGCTAGCTCTCATTGGGAAGTTAATATAAAATCTATTACAAAATTCCACCTTGACAGACATACAAGAAAGCGAGTTAATAAAAATCATGGTAACCTGAGGGCCCCCTCTTAGACCCCAGAGCCACGAAATTGTATACGTAGACACAACTCAACTCGTGCTATCGACAGGTGGTCTTTGCTCGTGTAAATTCGTGCAAGTTCCGGGCCTTTTGTCTAAATCGGGGCCTTCGAGGGCCCTGGTTAGAGACTAGAACTTCTTTTTCACATTTTCATGCATTCTCATCCACTTCTGAGCTATGCTCCAAATTTCAAGTCTCTAGCTGATCGGGAGGTTAGTTTAAAATCAATTACAAAATTCCACCCGGACAGACAAGAAAGCGAGTTAATGAAAACATGGTAAAATAATGCCGTTTACTATTATACTTTTTTGAAATATAAGATTCTCTTAAAATCTCATTTGCTTAGTAATTTACTTAGTTTGAAGAAAGGAAGATCATTTGCGACTTACATTGTATGATTTTTCAAATCGAATAATATCAGAATACGCAGTCGAATAATACTGCAATTACGTATTATAGCATGGGATGTTAGAATTTTGAACTTAAGACGCAATTATAAAATTGAAAGCAAATGTATAGTATTTTGTATTCTGTTATTTAAAAAAAGCTTATTAGACTTCTTCAATATCTTTGTTTACAAAATTTGTTAAGATTTCTAAGACTATTTCATTAATTTCAGACAACTGTTACGTGTAAATTATTTTCTTTGAAAATTTTGATATAATTATAAGAAATAGAGCCCTTTCTAATGAGTTCTATGAAAATTACACATTGTTTTGCAATAAACACTTCATGTGTTTGTAGCTTTTCCTCCGATGAGTGTCAGATATACCTACTTTCAGATATAGGTATTAGATGCTTTCAGGGTATTAGATACGTTTCCAATGTTATTGTTAGAGAAGTACTTATGCCTATCTAAAAATTTATTCTAAAATTTTTTAATTTTTACTCGAATTTTTTTAACACGTAGAAATCATGACTAATTTATTTTAACTTTTATAACAATAAAATGGGTTATAAAAATTCTTACTTTATATTAAATAATTCGCGGGCCTGCTAACGATTCCTGCACTCTCCCAAATGACTAAATTTTCATGGACCCCTTTACAGTTACGAGGACCCCAGGAGTCCGTAGAAACTCCTTTGGGAACCTACGTTATAGATCAGGGGTCGACAACCTACGTCACGTGTGCCACATGTGGCACGCGGTACAACTAGTGTCACTGAGCGCTACTTTACTAATTTGTCAATTTTTAAGAAGGAAGCTGATGAGTTTGTTATGGACCTTATTTGACTAACAGCTTCAGAATTATGGACATTTATGGAGTTACGAAAAAATCTGAAATAACTAAAGATAAATTTAAGGCTATTTTGTAAGTTATGAATGCCATTGCTGGGTAGATTAATTGTTTGAAGAGAGAAATTATTTGCATGTAATCTGGTTTCCGCTTTTGGTTCTACTAGCTTAGTAAAATCTTTCCTTATATGAAAAATATTTCGTGACTGCTAAGAAATTGCTTAATAACTATACGCTAAGAATCGTGTCAAATTAAAAGTCACAAATTTTACCCTTGATTTTGTGATATGAAAGCAATGTGGTGAAAGCCCTAGGTTCGCATTGAAATTTATATTATCTTTTTACATGACTATAATGAAGGAAAATATTTATATTTATATTGCTTACTTCTTTTTTGAATAAATATGTTTAAAAATCCGTAATATATGTACAATTTTAA
>BMAO01016803.1:0-12821 GCA_019973975.1 Trichonephila clavata
TACATAAATGTGTACTATTTGAGTAAAAATTTCAAAATAAGCCTATAAGTAACATTCTTTAAACTTTTCATATTTTTTTGTTTGTTGCAAAAGTTTAAAGTATCACGGGTAACATTTTTTTTATCACAGATAATGGCACGCATAACTTTTTTTTATCAGACAGTGCCACTCTTCCCAAAAGGCCTTCTATACGTTTATTTTGGATTGTCGGCGTCCACTCTACTGGCGATATTTTTAACTAAAAATATTTTTGCCTCTAAAAAAATCCGACTTTCTTGTCAGTCCTTTCTTTTTCCTTCTTTATTAACTTTTTAAAGTTTGACCGAACTTTGAGCTCACTTGGTATTACTGTATTATATATATAAAAAGAACTTATACAGAATCATTAATGAATAAATTAATTATAAGTAACTAAACGATGTGTGTGTGTCAGAAATATAAAAAAATACATAATACTGTAAAGTAGATCTGGTTGAAAGATTTTCTGCTATGAGTCTCAAATAGCAAAACAGTTCATTCAGAGGGATTAAAATTTTTGGGAAAAACAATCTTTAGAGAGAAATACTGAATACAGCGGCAAAATTCACAAAAAAAAATACCAGAATTCCGTCACACGTTCTGCGAAGCCCAGAAATTGCCAGTGTCTAAAAATGAAAATATGCAATGATTAAGGTAATTCGCAAGCACCGCACGATTATAGCAATTTATTGCATGTCGAATCCTCAACGGTCAAAACAATAATGACTTGTTTAAGAGTGTGACTCCTATTTATAGGCTACGTGGATCTTCCTGGAAAGATCTGCTGACGTCATAGACCGTTATATTGATAGATTTCTCCAGTAATTTCAAGAATCATAGATATGATTGCCAACTCACAAATAATAGTTGCCAACATGGTCGTCAAATCACCAAATGATCACCGCTTCCGTTTAATCGCCATTATGAGTACAGAAAGGCGTTGCGTGAGAATAATACAACTTAAGCAAAAAATGAAATCAACAGAATATAATATTAATGTATTAAACATAAACTATAATTTTTTAAAACTATTTTAAGCATTCAATACATACATATAATGCATTATATTAAAGTAAAATAAATGTAATTATCTCTACAACGAGAGCAAATAATTGCTTTTTAATACATTAATCAAGCTCCAGTTCAACACGTCAAATTCTTTCCGGAATGGATAATTTCACTAAAGAAGCAATTTCAAAGTCTACTTCAAACTTTACGATGAATATTCGAAATTAATCAATCATGCTCTTAAACATTGTGTCAAATTAAAATATCTCTATATTGATAGGACGATAATATATATTTATAATGATTATAAGAATATGCATAACCACTAGACCAGGGGATAAATATTAAGTCGATCACCGGACCACAAAGACATTTGGGGTTACCGATTTTATATATATACTGAGACCTAAGACGTGCATACTAAATAAAACATATTGATGAAACACCGACCCCAGCTAAACTAGAGAATCGCATTTCACAATCGATGTGACTGTGTTTGCTTCAGCAAATGATTCCATAAATGTGTAGACGACACATGTAACTTCATTAGAAACAAATGTTGACGCGTAACATGTTCACTGCCACCGTAGGAGGGGGAAGGGAAAGATCGATCACTGCGATGCTAGCCAAAAAAACTGATTTTTTCAACACCCTGACTGAAAGGGAGAATGAATGCTGACGATTACATCTTCCCGTGATAGCACGGGATTGGTTATTGAGACATCATTCCACACCAGCACTTCCACGGGATTGAGTTCTCGAGTTAATGGCATATCCGGCAATGGCTTGGGACTCAGTAGCGAACAAGTTATAATTCATCAATTTGAGCTTCATCGGTTCTTGTATATTATAACCTCGCTGCAGTGACTACGTCTGCTTCACGGTCTAATCCGTCCCTCATAGCTGTATAAGCATTCAACTTGGCACTTTAATATTACTAGTGTTTTTGCAGTAAAAATAGTAAATTGCCCCATATAAAAAGAGGGTTGTGAGTGACTTCCATTTGAAGTCGCTTCCTTTCCGTCCTGCCTACCTAAGGGAGTAGGGGGTGAACAAAGCTTGACCAGAAATTTCCATAATAATTATTATTAATTTACTATTCAAGAATACTAATCAACTACAAGTTAAACTACAAGAAAAGACCCTTAGGAGTGATATAACGAAGACAATAAACTGTAAGTGAACAAGAGCATGTAATCAGTTAAATTTAACCTAATCTATCTTAGATTATACATTCCAATCCACTAATTTAGTATAGTGGCAAACTCCCTTCTAAACTCAAGTTGTGAAAATGAAATTAATCTCACCTACGTATCACCACAACAGTTCCTTCGCTCCTTCTGGCCTACAGTTACATAACCATGACTTTATATATAGTCAAACTAATCTCCATCATCCTTTCTTCTTGAAATGGAATTTTTTGTGAATTAACGCGAATGCTAGCCCCAAAGTTACCCCAAGAGGATTAATGAGAAGGTCACGTACAGATCCGTCACAGAATACAATGTCAAAAACAAGTGTTAAAAAAAGAAAACATACAATTTTAATACAGAATGGGCGTATCTACGCCACTGTATGTACCGTTACACCTTAAAAACATTAGAAGTAGTTCGTTCCCTAGAAATCTTCACTCACCCCTACGCTATACAACCTTACTTTCTATGAAAAAAATGAAAACCCCACCTCCCAGACATTAGAAAGACAGGCAAAGAATTTTATGTGAATATCTGAAATGAAAAGAAATACATTGTAAGGCATTTGAAACAAAGTTACTGTGAATAACCATTGTTTGTTGTTTATATATAGTGAAGAAACATATATAAAAAATAAATCAAGAAACCTTTTAAGTTCTCAAATACAAGTGCATGTATATGTGCATAGGAATAAAATAAAATAAGCAAAATCGACATTTTGAAAACGTATGTGTGTGCGTCCTGAAAAATGTCACTAATTGGCACATTGTTTGGCGATTAAGCTGCCAATATGTGTGAGTGACAGAATCGGGTCGGGATCTCGCTTATGGATTTTTCTGTGAACTGACACCGCATCAGTTTTTTAAATACCCTGTGACACGTGTCACCGCCTCTTAGACGGATGATGACGAATTGTTGAAAGTGTGCGAAGAGATGATTAGAACTGATGTTTGGAAAAATCGAACTATGCTCTTTGACCAAGTGAGAGTCTTAGATAAAATAAGGTTAGAGAGAGTGGATAAAATACATAACTCCGAAATTTATTTCTAGATCAGTGTTTTACAATATTTCTTTTATCTTAACGTACTCTGAAATCCCGAAGATATAGAAAACTATTAATTCTTTCGATAAATTTACATATAATAGTAAAAAATACATTTAATTTATAATAAAAATCTTAACCAAAATGTTAAGTTCTATATTAACAATTAATATAATTTTTAAATCAATTCCTACTTAGGTCAACAAAGAGAAAAAATTTATTTTAGTTACTTTTCCTTAAATAATGACAATTAATAAAATATGTATATACATAAGACAAAATCACAATATTAACTGGCGAAGTAAAAAAAAGGTTTTCCTTGCAATTTTCCATTTTCCTTTCTATACATGGTGTTGGATTATTTTTTTTGCAATAATTTATTCATTAATTATTTCAATAAAATAGTATATTAAAAAGAAATCACATTCTTAGAAATTAGGCCATCCCGGTGGGATTTGAACCCACGAGCATTGATTAAAAGTCCAACGTGCTATCCGTTACGCTACAAGGACACAACGAATGATTTTCCTTTTTATATATGGTATTGTACTATTATATAATTTTAGTTCTTTACTCTATATTTATTAATTAATTAAATAGAAATATAACCAAATGATATTTTAAAAAGACTGTATTAGCATCAAGTATAATACACTACGTTTAAAAAATGTATTTGAGCTTGAGTGGATGAAAAAAAAAGTATTTTATTAAAGATTGAAAGTGTAAATTATATATATATATATATATATATATATATATAAGTATATGGAGAGTGTAAACTAATAGTAAGTATTGAAAAAAAGAAAACGCATGCATGCGTGGTTTCGCCAAATATTGTCACCGAACAAAAAATTATATTTTAGAAATTCCCTAAAATTATTTTATATTTTATGATGAAGCTTGTCAAGTGAGTGAGAGTGAGAGAATATTAACGTCACACTGATTAGCAACACGAGGGCTTTTGGCGACGGTCAGCGTAATTTTGAACCATGGTCAAGTGACGCGGACGACACCTGAGCTGGCACCCCCTCTCCTAACTACCACACCACACCAATGGGAGGACGTATGAGCTCTATACAGATTTAACGTGCATCGCGCCCCTACACGGCGGATCTTTAGTGGTACTAGGATCGAACCCATGACATGCTAGCCATGATCCGATGCTTAGACCACTCGGCCACCGCAGCCGTATGAAGCTTGTCAAACTGCTAGGTCAATCTACCTTGGACGATATATCACACGATTATGTTTCTTGCACGATGTATGTGATAGAGTAAAATTTACATCATATTATAAAGCAACAAGAGGGATTTGGGCGATGGACTTGACAATTTTGATCCTGGGTTAAATAAAAGCTGAGTTGGCATACCCTCTCCTAAGTACCACACAACATGGAGGCAAAGGTGATTTTAGGTTCGTATTGCCAAATGTTTGGACATTGTATTTATTTATTTTTTACAAGTTTAAAATTATAAGTTATTTTTTAATATTTTACAACTTTATACTTTTATACTCATTCACATAAAAAATTTTCCTTCATTCACTTTTTAAAAAATTCATAAAAAATACGTTTATATACAATTCTATTTTCTGTGCATATATAAAATTTAAGAAATATAAATTTTAACAATACACACACACATATATATATATAGTGTTATGAATTTAATTTCAATATTATAAAAGTACCACACTGGGAGAGTAATATACATATTTGTATATTCAGAAATATTGTTATTAATTACATACAGCTCAATAAATTTCTAGTTTCAAATAAATCAGAAGAAATAAAAAAGTATAAACATTTTACAAAATACTGTTTACTTAAAAAATCCCCAATTAATTTTATTAATAGATATTTGAAAAAAGAAATTCTAAATAGTAAGGATTAAATTTCCATAGTTTATTAATATGTTATTATAAAATTATTATTCTTCTTAGATATTTATAGATACCCTAAATTTCTAATTCTAATTTTACATAAAATTGCTGGTTCTATTCGGTTTTTTTAAATCATATATTATCTTAGTGTCCCTAAGATAATGGTAGTATATTTATAATTCTTAATTTATTATTACTTTTTTTTTTCGTACTTTTTCTAAATGCTACTTTTCAGCCATTCCTATGCTTTGAATTTGCATTTGGGTCCACAATCTGGCAACAACGTGTTTTATTGTACTCAGATTTAGCGCTGCTCTGCATTTTTGAATGCAATTTTTAGGTAAGTTACCTTTTTCTCATGTTGGATTTAGATTTTCTATCCATTATTTTCAGTAGGTTTTTGCTCAGTATTATTAACAGAAAGGGGGAAGGTTGACTGGCCACAAAAGATGTTCAACCCCACTTTTATAAAAATTATTTTTATATATAAGCTGTCCTAAGTCTGCAATGTTTATAATACTGTAGCATCCATTATTTTATATTTTTTTTATGTTTAACTCTATTATTTTAATCTTTCATATTTCCTTTTAAATTCTATTGTCTGGTTATCTTTTTATTTCAATTCTTTTTCGGTTTTGATCATGTTTATTCATCTCTCTCATGTAGTGAAATTTCTATCATATATATAATAGAAATGTAATATATATATATATATATATTACAAAAATGTACACAAATAGTTATAAGCATAAGATTACTATAGTCATGATGGAATAAAGTTTTAGCCACAGTAGTACTAAAGCAAACTCCTGGCCTAAGGAACCAAGATTATATATATATATATATATATATGCATTACGGTTTCTAAAAATTCCTCAATCAATAATTCAATAATAAATAATAAGTAATTATTGAAAGTTATACAATTATGGACTAAATTACATCGCATTTCCCATTTTTAACATGTAGTTAAAAATTTTAAATACCTAGATATCAAATTTGTTTTATGAAAACAAAAAACCTTTTATACCTAAGCAAAAGAATTACACGGACACACACACACACACACATTATTCAATTAAAATATATTTTTTGCTCAAAATAAAAATCTATGTATTAAAATTTAATTGTATTCTCCACTTGAATTACTGCCCCTCCCCAATTGTTTTGTCATCAAAACCGTGGTGATTTTATTCCACTCTTTGTCTTTTATTTAATGCAATGCAAAGTTTTACAAAATTGTTTGCAAAACTAAGCAAAATGTTTTAAATTATAATGACAGAATCTTCGTTTACGACTTCGCATTCCAGTATTGTTTACTCAACAGTTCCTATAAGAATTGCACTCTTAATTGTATTTGCATGCTACGCAGATCTCATTTTCTTAATGACTCAACTTGGGACATTTGCTATTTCAAACCACTGCCACATAAATGCTTTGGTGAAATTTATTCACTCCCCCACAATGACTGTTCTCAATACTCAAGACAGGAGTTTTCTCTTTCATTTGATGCCAAAAAGTAATAAGAAGTGTTTTCAAATGTGGCGTTTAAAAGCATTGACATAGCAATCAATAAATTTTGCAATGTAGATTAAAATTATGTTTCCTTGACTATATTCATACTCGGAAAATGTACAATATTAAATAATTTTCCTTGTACCCTACAGCTGTAAATGTGACTGTTCTCATTATTCAAGACATGAGTTTAATCTTTTTTATGTTGCCAAAAAGAAATAAGAAGTATTTCCAAATATGGAGTTTAGAAGCATTGACATAGCGTTAAATAAATATTTTGATGTAGATTAAAATTATATTTCTTTGACTATATTCCTACACGGAAAATGCACCAATATTAAATAATATTTCTTGTATTTTACATCTATAAAGATGATTCAAAAGTTATTCTTCTCAATACTCAACATATGAGCTTGCTCTTTCCTTTGTTGCCAAAAAGAAATATTTTCAAATTAGGTGTTAAAATGTGTTGACATAGCGATCAATAAATATTTCAGTGTAGATTAAAATTATCTTTTTCTTTGGCCATATTCCAACAAGAAAAATGTTCAAAATTAAATGAACCATGATTTATACATGGACAAAGACACAGCAGACTACACAAAGACAAAACGACGCACAGTCAGTCTCCGATTTAACGAACACCTATTTAAATAATTTTTTTTTTACTTAAAGATTTTTTTCTTTTCTCCTATTTAAATAAATACACCTTCTCGTCTATTTAAGGAGTAAAAACCCTGAATAAATGAATTATTTCAACAACTATTTTATTATTTGTTTGAATAAAATAAATTGATTTTTATCAAATGACATCCTTTTTACTAGTGAAAGAAAAATCACATATTGACAGAAAAGGATGCAGATTATTATTAGTCTTTACAAGTGTAAATGAGTAATGAGTCTAAACTACTGCGTGAGTTTTGAATAGGACAGGAAAAATATTTATCTCCCCTTCATTCCACAATGTAGGGGATATTTTAATAGATTTTACCATTTACTCTTTCTTAAGAGAACTGAGGTTTTTTATACGTACGGTTTTGCAAAATGTTTTGTTTTTGAACATTTATGAAGCATAGCAGATTGTTAGAAACATATTGTGGGTGATTTCAAGCAGAAATTTAAAATGAAACTCCTATAAAAATTTACATTTCTACTTCTCTGCACTATTTGTAAACTGAGAAAAAATAGGTCATGCAGAAAGACGTAAAGTACTCAATATTCTCTTCCCTGCATAAAATCGAAAGAACTCTTCGAGTAAGGAATAAAAAAGAATTGAAAAATATCAATTACCAATGCTTTTACCAATACTAAAATTTCCAATTAGCTAACACGTAATAATTCGCTAATAGTATTTTTAGCTGTATCAAGAAAAGTGTGTAATTTCTAAAAAAAGGTATTTTTTGTTTAGATACTTATTATAGAATTTTAAAAAGGAAAGTACACACAAAAAATTTTTTTTTGGACCTCTATACTGCGAATCACACCTAATTAACGAATATAATGTTTTGTTCGGATGGATTCGTTAAAGCGCGGCCAACTGTATGGCAAAGAAATATTTTTACAGATTGTTTACAATACTGCAAATCGTAATCACTATAACAAGCCTTACAATGTTCCAAAAACGGCTAATTATATATAAACAATATCCATATGGTCGACTGAAAGGACGCTAACTTGGCTGTTTCGCCAATATTTCTCCAAATTCCTACTGAGTGAGTGAATATGAACGTCGCACTATTCAGGCGACACGAGGGTGTTTGGCAATGGACTTCGAAATTTTGAATCATGGTCAAGTGACAAGGATGACACCTGTTTGGCACCCCCTCTTTAACTTCCACACACACCAACGAAAAAACCATTTGAGCCTCGACATATAAAATGAGCTTTAGCCCCTTCTGCACGGTGGGTCTTCAGCGATACTAGGCTCGAACTCATGAAACGCCAGCCACAAGTCCGTTACCTTGACCACTAAGCTGCCGCAACGCCGAGTTCCCATTTAGGCGCCATTATAAATGTAAAGGATGGCGTTGTTTGCGATCAAAATTTTAAACATAAATAAATGTAATTAAAAGTAGTATTAACTTATTAAGCATCAAAGTTTTAATTATTTATGCTATTTTTAGGTAAAACTAATTACTAAGTATCCAAAATCCTCAACAATATAAAAGAATATCAGATTACGAAATTTTAGAACTGCGCCATTTGTATGAAATCATGTAAAATTAGTCGAATCACCGCTTCACCTTTCTACTCATATAACACGAAAGTCATACCATCATGTGTCAATTTATATGAAAGGAATGATATTAAATATTACTGTATAGTTTAGTATAATGCTTTTGTTATCATAACACAGACACGATGCTGAAATTCTCCGTATTCCACATACATTTACATCATTAATAAGTTTAAAATAGCGAATTTGCATTTAAACACATAATTTTACTTAGAGATCCGTAATATTTAAAGGTACATTGTATTAAATGACGTTTTCAGATTTTCTCCATACAAGGAAGGAATCCCACGAGACATTAAGACTTAGTGTGCATTCATCATTTATAATGATGACTAGTTCAACACACCTGGAAGGGCAGTATCAGCGTATTAATCATTTGGTTCCATTCAGTCTTCGAACTCTCTGGTCCCGTTCAGATTAGCTCCTTAGTAGAGCAATCTTCATTGACCACTGGACACACACTTTAGCCTCGAATGTGCACACCCCTGCTCTAATATAACAAAGGGGTGCTGTTGTTGGATAGTTCGTACCCCTGGATGTTTCATGAACAATTAAGAGATGCAAATAAATATTTTAACCCTGTGGAGATCATAGCAGTTTTTTTCTTTCATCACAGGATATTCGCTTAAGAACTTTTTTTCATTAAATGTTTAAGTATAAAGAGCACGATGAGAGATAGTGGTAATACAGTTCGATTAAATTGCTACGAATTTTGACTAAAAATACTTAAGGTAGTGTAAATAATTTATATCTGAGTATGGTAATACGTTAATATTAATTTATGTTGCATTTATTTTATACTACAATTATAATAATCGGAACAACGTCATTCCTATCATTATAATGGTGATTCAATAGAAAATTGGCGAAATTTGGCGATAGAGGCAAATTGGAATCATTTTGGCAATCCTTTTGGTGAGTATGCGATCAAATGGATGCTTCTGAAATTACTGGAGAAATCTATTAATACCACGATCTGTAACGTTATCTGATCTTTCTCGAAAGATCCATACAGCCTAAAAATAGGAGCAACTTGCTAATACTGAGTCAGTATTGTTTTTAATGTTCAGGAGTTGGCTTGAGATTAGTTGATGCTGTCAAACAACTGATTGCGAATAATCTTAACATTACATAATTTCATTTTTAGACACTGAAGGGCGTGTATGGGCGCTGCAGTCGGTTGGAAGACCTTCGGGGATTTATTTTGTGAATCTGATGCTGTATCCTGTATTCTAAGGATTAATTTTCTACAGTAAATTTCATCGTTCTTAAAGATTTGTTTTGCTCTTTGAAACTCATAGCATAAAATCCTCGAACCCCGGCATACGTCACAATACATAGTACGTGAAGAAGTCATAAGGCTACTAATGACTTGCTGCAGTTGGAAATCAGAAGAAATACCATAAAAATTTTTACGCGTGAAAATTTACGGTCACCAGTTTGTTATAAAACGTTGGTCCTATTACGTTAAGAATAAAAATTTGCTGCAAAGAAATTTAAAATCAATTTTTTATTCCATCAGGCTTAGCTGAACTAACATCAAAATTTGCAAATATTCTGATCCCGAAATACGGACTCTATTGCCAATCTGGTAACTGAATAAGGTTACAAAAAAATTACTTCCAATATATAAAAGTATAAATACAAATATAATTAGTTTACTTAAATTAAAAAATATAGTAAATTACAAATGCCTAAATGTAAAATTATGAAATTCCATCCTAAAAAATTAATTACTATTTCAAATTATAATGTTCTATATATGTATTACGTTTCTGTTTTTTATTAACTCACTTGGCTTGAGCGGCCGTTAATTGGCAACGAGTTGATAATATTTGTCTCAACACGTGCATATTTAAAATATTTGTGACACAATTGCTGTGTTAATAACTATATAGCTTTAAAAATAACTTTTTTAAACCTATTCATTTTTCAAAAAATTAAATTAAGTGTAATGTTAAGAAATGATAAGATGACCTAAAAAATTAGAATTTAAGATCAGTCAAAATTCTTATAAAACGAAAAGTAAAATCGAAATGAAGTTAATCGGTTGCTGCCAGTGAAATAAAATCATTCTTGATACAATATTGTGTCCACGCAATTTTGCCTCTTAACTTTAGTCATGAACATACGGCCGTCAAACCTGTTATGCTGCAATATAAATTTTTTTATTTCGTAGGTTTATTTACCACATTTCATATGAACGAAATGAGTGATATTTAATCATGAAATGATCTAGAAAAGAACTCTTAAAAATAAAATACACAGAATGAGCAAATTAGACAATCTTTTTGGTCCATAAGAATTGAAAGTGAGCCATCATGTTATTTAATGAAAGATCCTAGTACTTACCAATACTGCTCGAAGTATAGATTTCTAAAGAAATTGAAATTTGTAAAAAAATTGATTTAATATCGCCTTAATTAAAGGGTTACTGTAATAAAAATAAACGAATAAAAATTATAGTTTAATAATGATGACAATCATATTACCAAACGTTAAAAACCAAGGTAAACCATATTGCAAAGTTATCAACCAACTTGGAGAATATCAGCATAACAATTTGTCAGTAGCGTACTATATCAATTAGAGCGATAAAACAATTCTCTTAAGATTATGTGAACTCATTATCAGAGAAACAAAAGTGCAGATTTTGATTGTATTATTCACTATTGGACTAGAGATCTGAAGGGTTATGAGTAAAAATTTGGAAAATTTATAATTTTAAATTTTAACCCTTCGTTGGGCACATGAAACTCTGAGATGCATACTGAAAGTAATATTGGTGTGGTGTCCCCACGGAAAGATGGAAAACGACGTTCTTCTTCTATCTGTCTTGATCACTCGCACAATGGTTCAAATTGAGGACGCGGCCGATCGCTTAGCCTTCCAGACGACAGGAGCCTTGAATCTGATAAATGCAGCGAGCCAATCTACATAATTTTTATTGTCCTTTACAATTGTTTCTTAAAAAATTTCCTTTTTCTCTGTAAGTAGAGTGTATATAGTTTTCAGTTTTATACTAAAATAACTTGGAACAGTAATTTTCATCTTCTTTAAAATGTTTTTGTTTTGTTTTTTGCTAGGATTTGAAATGCATCTTGCCACGTGAAGATGGCATAAGATTAACATACACATGTCTCGTTCATAAAGACTCAAGATTTGAAAAAATAATTGATGTACCACTCCATGTTCATGACAAAGAATTCAGAGAAAAAACACCTAGAGATTTAAAGAAGAAATACTGTTCCCCTTTGTTCGGTGATCCAGAAAGGACTATCAAATTTTTTTGGGGCAAATGAGAAAAATTCATGTGTGGTGAACATCATAAGATTATTAGTGAAGCCTCAAAAAAGGATTTCAAAATGCAATAGGTAGGGGTGACAATGACAACTAACCAGTACTTTTGTCATGTGTTTTGCTTAAATTGAAATTTCCGAAATATTATATTATAACGTGTGTAATTTACGTATACACCTAACGAAGTCAAGTTTGTACCAAAAAATTAAAATAATTAATAGAATTCAGCATGAAGTATATTACTATTTCTTATAGATGCAGTAGTTTTGTTCATCAAGATGATTACGAAAGAAGTTTCAATTTTCTAATGTTTTAAAAATTCTTAAATACAAATTACCTACTTTTATTTTTTGGCCATATTCCTGTTCCTCCCTCCCTTTTAGTACATGATAGCTTTTTAGCAATCATGTATCATGTCATTAACCCTTAAAGGTCATTGAATGTTTGCGTGCTAAGGGTAGATAGGTAATTATATTTACTATCTAAAACTTTAGTAACAGTCCATGATTTTCATAGGCAGATAATAATACCAGTTCAGATAAAACACTGATCCTTGTGTCACTATTTTTAAGTATAAACATTACGCTTTAAGACGCTTTGGTACCTTAAAAATCATCAAAATATCGAA
>BMAO01016804.1:0-35088 GCA_019973975.1 Trichonephila clavata
TTTTTCAATAAAAGAGATTTAAATTAATCTGGCGGACGCTTGGAAGGGTCCACTGGTCCGTATCCCCCCTCCCCAAGCCCTTGAGTTTTTTTCAATTAATTGATTGTATAATCCTATGTATATAATATGTAAAATTTAATCAGGCATTTGTAATTGGATTTATTTTTTACTGTATTGTTTCCAAAATTAAAAGAATACTTTTGGCATCGTATTGATGTATGATACAAGAATGGTGACTTTCGACTGGGGTAGACCCCACCAACCCCTAAAAAATTTGTGTTTGTCACTGATCTCTTCACTTATAAAAGTACTGTGTTGTAAAATTATGACTTTTAAAATAGCCTTTTCC
Source organism: Trichonephila clavata (assembly GCA_019973975.1). Taxonomy (NCBI): domain Eukaryota; kingdom Metazoa; phylum Arthropoda; class Arachnida; order Araneae; family Nephilidae; genus Trichonephila; species Trichonephila clavata. The sequence goes on from BMAO01016804.1 coordinate 350, forward strand.
ATCTATTTTGTTCAAACTAAAAAGTATTTAAGTACTTAAGAAGAAAATGTCATAAAGTTTTAGGATGCTATAAAATGATCTTTGTTAGGTTGAAATTTTAATTTGCTTAATCTTAAGGTATATTTTCAAAATTTAACTCTATTATCAGTTTCATTGCATTGTATTTCTATGGAAATTTGAAGAAATCTCAATTCAACTTCAAGCTGATGCATCCATTCATGCATTTTAATTAATTTTTTTTTTACAGGATTGATCAAGCTGGTTGTGAAACACCACAGCCAATTAATATATACAAGAGTGACGAAGGAAGAGACATAATGTAGTGTACGAAAGCAATAAAAAAAATTTGTAAGAAGTGTGCTTGTCTTTTATGGAAAAAACTGCATTGAGTGCATTTTTTTCTTTCACATTAAAATTTTTTTGAAAAGGTAAATAATTTTTAGGAAGTATATAAATATTTATGAAAAATATATGAACATCTTTCTATGAAGCATGTTTAATAAAACATGATTTCATAAATAGTTAATTGTTGATAATACTAGGGCATTTAAACAAATTTTAATAATTATTTGTCAAAATTCTGTATTTATGCTTAAAATAATTTATTCTATTAATAGATTTGTCAGGATAAATGTAAATCATTGAGAACTGTCGTGTTACAGTGGATGTTAAGTAATGCCTACATTGAGTACAATATTTTAAAAATCAGATTAGCCACAGCACAAATTTTATTTTTAAGGATATTTTTAATATGTGGAAATAATAGAAAGATATCTTATAAATTTTTTATTTTATCAAGTTTGGCATGGCAAAGCTGTAAAAGTGGCATGCAACTACTTATGACAAAATTTGAAATGAGAATAAAAACTTTTTTTATTCAATTTTACCTAAATGTAGTTGTCTTAGAAAAAAAAATCTTCGCAATTTATTTGGAACGTACTTAATTGAATTACAACAACAAATTATCATATAGAGAATGCTTCATTGTTGTGGGAACTGGCTTTCCAAATCTTTTTTCACTTGCAATGTTTTGAAATTTGAGGAGCGTGATTTAAATTATCTTGTAGAAATGAATGAACTGGCCAGAATTTTGCCTATAGTTAGTGCTTGTTACTCAAAAATGAAGGTTGGCAAGCGAGTTTAACTTTTCTTTCTGATATAATGGGATATTTGAATATTTTAAATTTAATATTGCAGGGAGAAAATTGTATTTTTCTTACCCTATTTGGTTATATATCTTTTGAGAACAATCTTTTTGGAGAAAAAAGATTAACGCATCTTCCAAGATTGACAATGCTCTGAGCTATGATAGTTCTAAAAATTTAATATTTATTTTTCTGAAATTAATTCAGTTTTAGGTTTCCTGATTTTATGATGATCATATAAAAATGCTGATCTTTTCACAAATTATTTTTTAATTTCTCTGCAAGACATTGTTATCCACCTGAAATCCAAATAGAAATGATTGACCTACAGCACTGTACTACACTGAAGAGCAAATGTAAGGAATTTTTTTTCAATAACTACTTATTTGAATTTTGAAAATTTGTACAAACAAGCAATTTTTTTAATTTGCATGATTTGGTTATCAGATATTGTAGGCTTGGATCAACATGTTTCTGGACAAATGTTATCTATTATGAATGTAATCAAAATATTGCTCAAAATTTATTTCTGTACACAATCTAAAGCAATCCTATTTCGATTTTTCTAATCCTAATATGATTTTGTAAAAAAAAAAACCAAATTCAACAGCGGCATTAAGCAAGTAGTGACTGTTCAATAATTATGAATGAAATGTTTCAAGTTACTCAATTTTAGTTTATATGTAACCTGATTGAGCCTATAAAAAGGTTAATAATAAAACTTAAGTTTGTTCTATTGTCTTATTTATTATATAACTTTCCACTATTTGGATTTGCATCAAAAAATTGCTATTTGCATACATAACACCTATAATAAGCTTAAAAGTAACATTTTTCATACTTTTTTTCAAAAATTTGGAAGTGGCGCTCTTTCCAAAAAGGTTGGCCACCTCTCTCTCTGTGGTCTAACGGGTCAGGTTTCATGAATATAATTTGATTCAGAACCTCGTATTGAAACAAATCTTTCAGAGAAAGAAAATGAACATGTTCCAAACTTGTGACCTGTTGGTGTGGTAGTTAGGAGAGAGGGGTGTCTTCTGTGTCACTTGACCATGGTTCAAAATTACGTGGTCTTTCGCCAAAAACCCTTGTGTAGCTGAACAGTGCAAAACATTAATATTCACTCACTCTCATGAAGATCCGTCATGTTGAGGTGCTGATGCACATTAAATTTGTCATGGCTTAAAAGCACTTGCACATTTGGGAAATATGGTGTTCTCACTTGATTGAGGTTCAAAATTCCAAGGTCGATTTCCAATAGCCCTAGCATTTTTATGGACTTCGAAGTTGAAATGTTACATAAATACCTTATGCCATTACACATTGTCCTGTTGATATTAAGAAACACATACTAGTTTGAGTCACTTTCCCTTGAATTTTTTTTTTTTTTGCCATTAGCAAAATATATTTTTGCAGCTTACAACAGTTTGTATTGTGGTGTAAAAGTAACATTTTCTTCCTTCTGTTTTTGAAATTTATTTACTACTAGCTGTACATTGCTGCAGCTGAGTTCTGGTTGAAAAAAAATGAGAAACACTTTTCCAACATGTTTAACCATTGCCCTTGAGGCATGCTTTTTTTAAAAAATTGTGTATAAATATATATAAAAAATTGCTTAAGAGATTTCATTTGTTTTTTGTCAAAGGAATACTTGAAGTTATTACTGTTTGTTTTTGTTCTGGAAAAACCTAAAATTATTTACTTTGTATCCATAGTAGAGTCCTCAATGCACTAAATTTTGTGTGTGTGCGAAAAAGCTCTTGCAATTGAGAAACAGTGGTTATTTTTATGCCAGTAGAAATTCCAGTGTGCATTCCTCAAACAATTGAGAAGTTTAAATCACATGGCTGGAGACATTTTTTGCATTAAACATGCAAGGAAAATTGAAATAAATGAACATGGATTTTTCATGGAAGAAATGTACAATAGACTTGATAATGACTAAATATTATCTACCTATGGGACAAGTTCTACTTTGTAAACAGTATTGAGGCGAAATCGAATGACTTCAATCCTACTTCCTTGTGTATATGAAAAAATCGAAATTCAGCCAGAGTTTTTCAAACTTCTAATGCAAGTTTTTGAAGCTATTTTTGAACTGTATGGATAGATGACCTGTAGATTTCAGGATGTCATTTGTTTCGGTAGCTTTTCTAAAATACCCTGGTGATTTTGCTATAACAGGAAAAAGAAAAGATTACTAATGACTGCAGCGTCCCATAGAAAACTTGACGGTAGAACTAGTCCATAACCATTGAAAAATAAATAATCTGTCCAAGAGGATTCCGGAGTATAACCATTTATAATTTATCTCCACTATAGAGACAATGCATAATTGATTATAGGTTCATACATGTAGACAAAAGTCACTGGCGTGGCCTTGTATCAAAATTCCTTCGTTAGTGGGACTATAGATATGTGTTGGCCATGTATCATTGACACGGCGGTAGCTATGTCCCTGACAGGAGCAAACCGTAATAAGTACAAGTATTTTGTTGACTAATTATAAATGGAATCTGTTAAGAAAGTTATAAATCGAAAAAGCTATCAAAAACCAAATAAGGTTCAGTATTTTGATGACTCAAAATATATAAAGGAAAATCTTAATTTCGCCATTTGTACTTAAATAGTAACATCAAATGAAATTGTTTTTTTTTTATAAGTGTCTAAAACAGAAAAAAACATATTAAAAATCCCATCGATTAATTTCGCCGTGGGAAAATAAATATTGTATTCGAATATGCACAGGACAGTTTCCTAACATTGAATGCATATAGCAGCATTTGGCGACTTATTTTAATTGGAGATAAATAGTCAATGGAAAAAAAGTGTAGGTACCAAATAACAAAATATGTGCAATTATATTTATGAACTAAAGGACAATCTATTTCATACAAATTAAAATACTTATTTGTAATTTTTTCCGATTGAATTTAAGTTTTTCCATATTTATAACATTAATATTTGATATAAATTATTTTTATTTGTATAAAATAAATTGATCACTCAGTGTATATATAAATAATTATAATTTAATAATACTTACGGTAGATGAACGGGTTAAGATGACTAAATAAAAGTTTTATCAACTTCTTATTTTTTCGATATTAAAAGTCTTATAATAACTTGCAATGTCAATGTTTACACATATATACTTAGTATAGTTTACACATATACAGCGAATATGATGAAAAGATTTTAAAATACAAATTAATGAAGCACTGCATAACACGTTCAAAGCTATCAAATTAATTATACCGAGTGTATATATGGTTTAAAAACTCGCTAACAGACTAAATGTATCTGTCCTGAATATATTTCTATAGTGTGGTGTGCACACGTACCTACACTTCGCTGGGTATTTCATGATGTTTTATAAATATATATGTAAATTGATACCTAAATCCTAGCATTAAGAATTAGATTGTTTTGAAAAATATACTCTCGCCTCTTGGGGGGGAAAAAATGCAACTTCTGATTGGTCTTTTCTAATTATCTCTAAAACTGAAGTATAGAATGATGTTTGCACTTTCATAACTCTATAACTAAGTGGATTTCCGCAAAACCAATTTTCGGGGGATCTACTCCGTAAAATAAACACGGAAGCCAAATTTCAAGTTTAAATCTAATAAAGCAAAAACGAAATTTTTATTATCAATATCCTCCGTAATCCAGTTAAGACTCGTTCTCCAAAACAACCGTTCTTAGCGAGTTTCAATTCAACAAAAGAAAAATGCAAACCAAATTTCATTATTATAGTCTTTGTACGAAAAAAAGGAATTTTTTTTTTGTCCATACGTCCAGTAACCACCTGCTCCCCCAGGAATCGATTTCCATCAAATACATTCTTAGTAGATCCCTCTTCAACAAAAGAAACATGCTTAATAAATTTGAAGTACGTGGGTCAAGAATTCAAAAACGAATTTTTTTCTATAACTCCCTTGACCCCTCGCAACCCTCCTTAGAAAAGACTGTCTGGATCTTTCAAGATGGCCTTACCTTGGGGGTCGATTTTCGTTTTACTTTTTGTAAGAGGAATTCTATTCCATGAAAGAAACATGCCTACCAATTTTCAAGCAGGTAGATGTAATAGTAGAAAAACGGAAATATTTATTTATTACTTCCCTTCATCCCCGAAATGAAACTTGGGGGTTGATTTTCGCGAAACCCATTTTGTAGTGGATCTCTACTCTGACAGCAATCTGCTTACCAAATTTCAAGACTGCATCCAAAATGAAAAAATTATCTATAACGCCCCTTGATCCCCCGCAACGCCACCTTAGGATCAATTTTCACAAAACACATTTAGTCGATCGTTACTGCATGAAGAGATTCTGCTTATCATACTTCCAGTTGTTTAAAATCGGAAATATTTATCTATAACGCCACTTGGGGGTCGAATTTCACGAAACCCCTTTTTTGTGGATCTCTACCGTCTGCAGAGGCGGATTAAGGTAGTTGGGGGCCACTGGCGGTAAAAGGTTTGAGGCCCCTGGGCTCAAGAGTCGAAAAACTAAAATAGTGAAAAGAGCCAATTACTTTCAATTCTCAAAATGAAATGTATAAATAATAAAACTCAACGGCCAAAGAAAAATCTCAACTGTATGTAAAAAAATAAAACCTTACTGCAGAGCTTACAGTTTTGCTATACAACTTGATTTCTGTTTGGCAAATTCATCAATTATTTTTGCCATATCTATTTTGTCCAAAACATTTTGTTCTGCATATAATATGGCCATGTTGTTCGATTTGTCTTTTCTTCCATAGTAAACTTCTCAAATTATTTTTAAAACTGAAAAAGATCTTTCACCTGATGCATTCGATAACAGTATAGTTAAAATTATTTTCAAAAGTATTTCTGCATTAGGAATTCTCTGGATAAATTTCTAGTGGGGGCTTTCATTTTATCTTTGTTTTCTTTTCTTTTCTTGCTCCAATCCATATCGTCAAAATTAAAAGATTCAGTATCGTCTTTGTAAATTCCTTTGATTTTTGTGTAGCTTTCTTTTTAATTTCAGGTTATAATATCTTGTCAAAATACAATAAATTGTTCTGTAACAGTTTGATAAATCTCAGCTCTTCGGGATAGTTCTGCTTTTGTCCTATGACATAAAATGAATTCACACTATGAAATTTTCAATTCTTTTAAAAATTAGTAGACTACTTCTTTACTTTCACCAAAAATATTTTTTTTTCCTTTTACTGCCTGCGAGTTTGTCCAGCTTCTTCTTCAAACGAGAGCCCTGATAAATCAGTTGCTCCTTGTCCACTTTTCTAAATTTATTTCTGAAATTTTGAATTTAATTTTTTTGAGATTTTAGTAAGCTAGATCCTTTTAATTATTCACACTCAACTTATTGCAATGATTTGCTATTAGCATTTATTCTCTGGGATATGATATTCCCAACCATGGTCATTAGGTAAGTTTCATATTTTCCCACCTGTTTCTAATGGGAAGTAGCCACTTGTATTGTAGTCTTTTTTTTTCTTTCTCATTCATATCACGTATTTCAGCCAGTACCGATTTTAATAATCTTTTTCTTGCTATTAAGGCCTAAATTCTACTAATTTGAAATAGTTTGCTTTGAACTAGAAATATCTTTTACTATGTAACTTCATTTAGTTTCATTAGTAAAATACATCGAAGGAAATAAAAATCCCTTCACTAAGAAGCATTTGTACTATGTCGACGAAACTTGGTAGGCATGTTTATACATCTGAAAGATAACTTAGATTCAAATTTCTCGCTAGGCGCATTAGTAAGGCGCTAGTTGCACCACATGCAGGATGTGAATCAAGTGTACTTTAAATACGCACTATAAAGTTTGTGAGGGTTATTTATCGTTGAGATTTGACGTAGTGAGTTGATGTTAGCAGGGACGTCTTAAGACTTCTTGAGGCCCTGGGCCCCTACACAAATGTAAACCCTACCTATAAATGACCCTTAAAAGTAGACAGTATATATCATATTATACTTTGTCAAACACTCGTACAAACAATAATCCGAAACAAATACAAAAACTTAAATGTACATAACTTAAATCGCACAAACCGGTTCGACTGATTTGTCACCTATTGACTGTAATGATGGTGCACTGTGGTAGGCATTGCCCTATACATGGACAACGGTCATCATATATAACCAGTTGACGTATTGTACGAAATTTCCAGTTTTTTAAAGAAAACAACCAGAAAAATCATTTGACTGTTGAAATTATTCCAATCAGGACCTTATTAAGACTGAGTACTGAGTCGAGAACGATACGAGGCCCCCATTGTGGCTGAGGCCCTGCCCTGGCCCATGCCTTAAGACGTCCCTGGATGTAAGCCTAAAATGACTTTAAGGCGACGAATAAGCCATTATCAACAGCTCGCTGTTTGAACGCGAGGTTGTATAATAGAGCTAAAAAAGGTGGTTTTTATATCCACGATTTTACAGAAAGACGTGGAAGGAATGTATGTACTGTGCATGATTTTTGGCAGCAGTGGTCCAGAGATGGCGCTACCTCAAGAAAACTACGGCTCAATCTCACACGGGTCATCACTGACAGAGAAGATCACAGTATTCACCACATGGCTGGGAAATTAGTGCATATATAGCAGAAATTACAGTTTTTTCCGGTACCAGAGAGACACAATTAACTGAAGCAAATAAATTGCTTAAGAAATAGCTGCCAGCCAGACGCCCTGTAGCGTTCATACCATTAACTCAAAATCATAGAAGTCTCTGACTTCAGTGATGTCACGCTAGAGATCATCAGAGAGCGGAGTAGCGATGTGTTGTGTTCTCCGATCAAAGCTGTTTCTATCTTGGTGCCAGTAAAACAGTGGCATAACGGAGAAGATTAGGTCCCCCCCCCTACAAAGTCGGGTTTGGAGTCCCAAGCCATTCTTGATGTCAGTCAGGCTATGGGGCCCTAGAATCCTGGCCCAGCCCTGTGATGTGTGGGTTGAGGAATGTACGTTACCCCACTGCAGTGATGGCTGTATATTGAATAGAAGAAGGCCATGTCAGCGCCTGCAAGCAATCTTTCTGTCGCCTAGATACACTGGCCTGCACCTACAGTTATGGTCTGTCGTCTGCAATTTTTTTTTGATTGATAGAGAACTCTCGAGGTTAATTCACACACCTTAACTGCAAACTAGTACGTCAGTCTGGCGATTCAAAATGTTGCACTGTGATTTATAATCATTCAGGGGGTGTTTTCGAGCAGGATAACGTGTTCCCTTATCCCTGTTGTAATCCAAAAGGCTCTATAGGGAATCGACATGTTACGTTGGCCTGCTAGATCACCAGATCTTTCTCCAATCGAACACGAATGGGACATTATTGGACGGCAATGCCAGCTTCATCCGCAACCAGAATTAAACAACCTTATATTGACCGACCAAGAGCAACAGACATGCAATTCCATCCCACAAACTAATATGCGGTACCAGTACGACACATGACATGCACGTTTGCATGCTTGTATGTAAAATTATGGTGGTTACACGTTTTTAATGCCTCATCATTTCACATTTGAAATGGCTTACTCGTGCTTACATAAACCTGTGATCTTGAAACTAATCAATTTTATGTTACCTATACATTTGTATAGGTAGCCGATTGCCGATTTGTATCGCCGAAGTTTTATAAGTCTACAAAATTTTTTCTTGGAGTTGGGACTTTTTCCATCAGTGTAAAATGTACACCTGGGTAATTGAGCATGGCTGTGATCTGAAGTCGAACTTGTTTGATTTGAATAGTATTCATTTGTTCAAAATAAAATTTGGGCAAAAAAAAAAAAAAATGCGTGTGGAAAATTTTTTAGAGATAGCAACAATACAGATATACGAGAAAAAGATGGCTAGGGATGCTATACGACACAAATACGAGGAACTCATCGGGGTTGCATTTTCGGTTCAAGATCTTTTTCTTGCATGTTGAATTTATAAATGGAATCAATCAAGCTTGGGGCCCCTTCTGTTGCTGGGGGCCCCTGGTGACCGCCAGTTCCGCCACTTGCTTAATCCACCTCTGAGAGGAATTTGTTTACCAAATTTCAAGACGGTACGTCTAATAGTTTAAAAATCTGAATTTATAACCCCCCCCCCCCGCAACACCTCTTGGGGTTCATTTCCCCAATCCCCATTTTGTAGCGGATATTTACTCCAGCCTACCAATTTTCAGGCAGGTAGGTCTAGTAGTTTAAAAACGAAAATATTTATCTATTATGCCCCTTAATCCTCCGCAACGTCACTTGGGGGTCTATTTTCCCAAACCCCGCATTGTAGCTAATCTCTACTTTGTGAAAGAAATCTATTTATCAAATTTAAAGACAGTGCGTTTAATAGTTTAAAAATGGAAATAATATTTATAACACCCCCGCAACGCCACTTGGGGGTGTATTTTCACCAAACTCATTTTGTAGCGGATCTCTACTCTCTATGAAAGGAATCTGCTTACCAAATTTTAAGATTGTATATCGAGTAGTTTGAAAATGGAAATAATTATTTATAATGCCCTTTAATTCCCCGTAACGCCCCTAGTGGTTGAAATTTCGCAAAATCCGTTCTTAGCGGATCTCTACTCTATGAAAGGAACTTGCCTACTAAATTTCAAGTCTGTCATTGAGTGAGTCGCTTTTCTCTCTCCGTTATATAAATGGATGAAGTCCGGTAGTGTAAATGCTTAACTGTATACATTTACTCATTTTGGGTATACTACTAGACCCCCAAACGCTTACAGATACACAAATACATCCCTACCTTATGTTCATCGTGTAACGAAAAGTTTTCCCTACCGTGCCTGAAGTAGTTAACTTCAAAAAATAAATTAAAATTTTACATTTCTTGAATGAATTTAATTTACGATTACTCGAGAAAGATAAAATAGGCGGAAAGTTTCCGTCGGTATGCTACTCGTTTGTCGAGATTATGCTGTCAGTCTAATGATATTGCCAAATATTTAAGAAATTTTAACAATTAGGCAGAAAAATCCGTAGAGTACAGAAGTCAAACAAGCGAAACACATTTAGCTTAAAATATTGCAGAGAAAAAAAAAACACAACTTAATATACACTCAAGAGCTGAAACATTACGATCACCTGTCAATAGCGAGTTGGCCCACCTTTGGCCGCAACACAGCTTCAACCCGCCTTGGCATGGATGCCACAAGTCCTTGGTAGATGGCCGGAGACAGATTGTACCAGATGTTTAAGCAACGGTCACGCAAATCCGAGATATTGCGAATTGGTGGTCTTTGAACTCTGAGCTGCCGTCCCATGACATCCCAAATGTGTTTTATCGGATTGAGATCCGGTGAGTTAGGCGGCCAGGACATTAACTGGAATTCAGCATTATGTTCCTGGAACCACTCCAACACAATTTTAGCCTTGTGACACGGGGAGTTGTCCTGTTGGAACATTCCATTTCCAGCTGGAAAAACAGAGGCCATGTAAGGGTGCAACTGGTCCGCAATGAAGTTCAGATACCCTGTAGCATTCATGGTCTGCTCTACCACAACCACGGGTCCCAGAGACGCCCAAGAGAACGTTCCCAAAGCATAATACCACCACCACCGACCTGTGTATGACCTACTGTACATTGAGGAGCAACTGTTTCGCCTGGAAGACGGCGTATCCTGACTCAGCCATCGGCGTGATGAATGACAAACCGTGATTCATCTGACCAGGCAACTCTCTCCCACTGATCCATGGACCAGTCGCGATGTTCCCGGGCCCAGCGCAGGTGCAGTTAGCGATGACGCTTGGTCAGCAAAGGTACACGAGTGGAACGTTTGCTGCGTAGCCCCAAATCCAACAGTGCCCGCTAAGCAGTGTGCTCCGATACTATTCTACTTGGCCCTGCACTGTATCGGGCTGTCAGCTGAGCCACTGTCTGGCTCCGGTTTTGCTTCACCATGCGAGACAGTCTCCGACGACCCTTTTCTTTGATAGCGTGTGGACGTCCAACACCATGTCGTCTACTGCTGGTTTCACCGTCATTCATCCACTTTGCATAAGTACTAACAACTGTAGGTCGCGAACAACCCACAAGTGCGTGCAGTTTCGGAAATACTTGTTCCGAGCCTTCGAGCCATTACAATCTGCCCTCTATCAAAGTCGCTTAGATCCGCAGCCTTTCCCATCACACACAGAAGTGAAAGAATGATTCTTTAGACTCTCCAGCAGCAGTTAAATACCACTTCCACCTGTCCACGTCATCCAGGCGAGTTCATTGCAAAATATAGGGGTGGTCATATTGTTTTGGCTCTTGAGTGTATAAGCAAAATCGTAAACATCCCGTGTTAATGCTATCCGAATATTGCCAAAATTAAATTTGACTTGTAAAAAGAATAGTTTTTAAAAAAATGGTTTATTCGAAAAAAATAATCGTAATTACGTATCACAGCACAAAGGGGGGGGGAGGTAAATATGACAATCAATAAATATAACTACAGTAAAAATATATAATGATCGCGAAAAAATTTTGCAAGTATAAATTTTCGCATTCAGAAAGAGACGCGACATCGTATGACCGTCATTACTCCGGAAAATCACTTGAAAATTAAATTTAAAAAAATTTAGAGTTATTACGAAATAATAAGTACAGTAAAACGCGTTTAACGCGAAAACGTTTAAGATGAACTATCGGTTAACACGAAATCATACAACGGTCTCGACAAACTATTATGTATTTAATGCATTTCCCCTCTTAACACGAAACAAAAATCGCTTAACACGAAAAGATTTTCCTTCTGGAAATTAAAAAAATACGGGAAACAACAGCCACGCAGGTGAGAGCTAAGAGGGTGTGAAATAAAGGAGGTGGTTTCACATGTTTTGTTGAAAGGACTTGGCTTTGAAATACCCTCGGAATAGCCTGCGACACGAGCCAATTTGGTTTATCTAAGCTTCTTTCCCCCTCTACCCCTACCAATGCCACTCAAAAACGTCTAATCTCGTATCAGTTAGACAGATTTGTTTTGTTTGGAATTCGATGACGAGTACTAGCAAAACACGAGTACAACAAAATGGACGACATCGAACAATTTGTTAACAGTTTGATGCTAAAAATAGACAATGTAAAGAAAAATATCAGATTATTTTCCAAAAACTCAATAAATGTTTTGCTTTAAAAAAACAAACATTTTGTATCAAATTTTGTTTCATTGATTTTTATTAAATACCTGCATATATGCAGATCTCTGTTTATAAAATGTATTCTAATAAAATTTTTGTTGAATACGTGTTTCTTTTTGCAATATCCTTTAACACGAAAATTTTTTTCAGTTCCATCAGTTTCGTGTTAATCGATTTTCACTGTATCTGATATGTCTTGCATCCTTTTCCCGAAACTCAGTCTAAAATTTCCAAGGAAGAAAATTTCTTTACCCAGCAAATCATAATAAATTACTTCAAAGCTCTTTCTCTTGAACATTTCCGCGATAAATCAGAGCTTCTTCTTGGAAAAAGGATTTTTTTATTTTTCTCTTACTTTTTTCCTGGTTCTAGAACCTTTACTCTTATGTAAGAAATTTTTGAGGTATTTGTTACCATTATAAATTCCTTTTTAACCTTGCCAATTCTCCTTGAAAAAATATTGAATAATTAATGATTTTTATTTGCGTTAATTTTTTTTTATTAATAAAGTATTTCAAATTTTTAAAGTAGGTGAAAAAAATCTGAAATTTCTTCTGTTTGATAAAATTGGAAGAAAAAAAAAATGCTGGAAGTTGCTTTTTGTTTGTATATATTATTTTTATCTTATGAATTATTGCTTTGCTGGTATTTAAATATACCCGAAGTTATTTTAAAAAATAATGTAAGTAAAATGTTATATTGTAAAACAGACATATTGTGAGACCAGATCGTTCATTCGCGTGTTATTTTTCGAAACATTTTAAATCAGCGATATTCAATCTGCGGGCCGCATGTGATTTTTTTAAGTGGCCCGACATGGCCCATTGCGCTAAGAAATTCATTTATTTAAGAGCAATGTCTTAAAATTTGACCGGAAATTCTATCAATCAAGAAATCAAATCTACCAATTTTGCTTTTGATGTCGTACGAGTGTTAAGTGATATTCTTTTTAACACGCTTTTATAAGTTTCACTTGTATGTAGCGGAATCTTAGAACTCAATTTTTACCCACTTTAAAAGATCAGATTAATTGGAAATTTTGCACACTTGTCAAGGACCGATGACAATATAATAATTTCATTTGTTCCATTGTTCTTATCAGGATCCTCAGGAATAACGATAATCAGATTTGGTGACAATTCCATATACCACTTCCAGATTTGACAACTTATTGCATATACAATTTTCAAATTTGGCGACTAATTCCATATACCATTTTTAGATTTGGCGACTAATTCCATATACCATTTCCAGATTTAGCGACTAAAAAAATAAGGTGTAACCCTTAAGCGAGTGTTTTTAATTTAAAATTAATCATATGCAAGTGTAAAATACACTTGTGGCTATTACAAATACAACAAACAAAAAAAGTGTTCTTTATGTGAGAAAGTGGAGGGTGGGTGTGTGTTAGCAATTTCTTACCATAATATAAACATTTTTCTGAAAATAAAAATAAAAAAAAGGCTCGTGCATGTGAAAAAAAAATAATTTATCTTCTAGCTGCTAAATATTTTTTTATTTTTATAAATCAATACGTTTAGAAGTGATGATACGAATTAACATTACAGCATTAAGGGGATAGTAGGATTGACACTTAATATTACCATGCTATTATTAACTCGCTTTCTTGAATGTTTGTCTGGGTGGAATTTTGTAATTGATTAAACTGTGTGACTTTCCGATAAGTTACAGATTTGAAATTTAGACCATAGCTCAGAAGTAGATGACAATGCATAAAAATGTGGAAAAAACGAAAAGGAGGAACTTTATACTTTTTAGTCCGTTATAAAAACATGGTACATTTAATTTTTTTAATTCGAAATTTTTCTACTTAAAACACTTATAATTGTTTGACCTGTTATATATAGAGACGGAATCTAATATAACGATACGGGACTCATCTGAGGCGCTGTAGACAGAGAGAATAAATACACTTCAGAACTTTTAATTAATATCCATTGAAGAGCAAGACTGATTCCAGCAGCCACGTAATTCCAGCTCCAAATATCAAACTCAAGGATAAATTCAACAATGAATAAATGATAGCTTAAAAAACTCGCTTTTATTGTAGATAGATCTAAAAAATGAAAAATAAATTATAATTAAAAAAAACTAAAGAACACGCTTTATACTGGTTCGAACTAAAAAGTAATTCTTTATTTTAGAATAAAATGATGAACGAGAAAATTTATGTCATTGGGGTAAAAGCGTGGGGTGCTTTGTGCTACATTTTTACACTAACTCAGCATTTCGGAATAGAAGTTAGAAACTATAACAATTGATATATTTATAGAACACCCCCACGTTTTTACCCCGAATGATATTAATTTTCTCGTTCCTTTTGTATCATGCGAGCTTTTTATCTCATCTTGAAAACTTGAGTAAAACAGCTCCATAACTTTCATTACAAGACTTAAATAAAAATTCAATTTTTACAGAGTACCTCAAGTAAGATGGTGTTTGACTTAACTGTGACGCAGAACGTTTTGTTTAAAAGTAAAATTAATTTAAAGAAGAATTTTATCGCTGTTTCTCATTAGGTTTCAATTTAAAAAATGTTGTAAATGCAATAAAAAAAGCAACATTATTATAAGAGGAAAAATTAGTGTGAAATATATATTATTTTTTATAGTTTTAGTTAAAATCGTTAACATTACCTCTATAGAATTTGCGCATACTAATTTTTCTCTAATTGATTGATGTATTTTTCTATCTTAAGATAACAAGAATGAAAAGTCTTGAGGCAATAATATTTTCAAATACCGTATTTACTCGAATCTAAGCCACACTATTTTTCCAGTGTTAATATTACTGAAAATCGGGTTCGGCTTAGAATTGAATGCAAAACATTTGTTGGAGAGAGGAAATTGAATTTTTTTCCTTTCAAAAAGAAAAATGTAGCTGTAGTCTGTGGCCACTTGCATCGATGACTTATTTCATTCCGCAGTTTTTCTCCAGTATTCAGTCGATATCTTAAACATCGTTGCTTGCTCGTATTTTGGATTTTTTTTTGTATACTCTTTCATTTAATCACCTACTCATTAAAGATTTCGGTAATAGCATCAGGACGACTTCAGTTTGATGCAAGTATGAAAAGGGAGGCAATTTTATAAGCAGAAAAAAACGGATACAGTGCAGCGGCCACTCAAAATTTGGCACAGATGAAACAAATATACGTCGATGGTGTAAAAAAATGATATAATTTTTGCTTCTAAGGGTTCACCAGTCTTTAATAATTCTTAACATTCTTCTATAATACATTCTTTTACAAAATGTTGCATAACAAATGCAGTGGATGGCAATGCCAGCTCCAATTCCGAAGTCTGCTGTGACGAATCATTTTCAAAACATGACACTGGCGTTTAGAATAATTACACTAGGCAACATCAAAATTGTTTCGGGCTCAAAAATAGTTTATTATGAAGTATTTTGGTCTGCTAAATACGAAAATCATGATAAAAACTTCAGATTAGCTCTAGTTTTTAAGAATCAGAACTCGCTATTCATAAATAGCTGCATTTTTACTTTCTGTGTATAATCTTTTTGATGTTCATTTGAGTGGGTAGATGGGAGCTCTTGCCTCAGGATCGATTTTTATTTCAATGAAAGACGTGTAACCGCGCCACCTTTCTTCAGGTGTGTTTCGAGTCTAACCTAGAACATCAGTAGAACAAAGAACAGGCAATAGTGCACGATTCAAGTGATATTCGCTGTTTTTCGTCTTACAACTTGAGATAAATCAATTCAACTATATTTAGGTCTCAAAGATAAGTGTGGTATAAGGATTTTTAGACAGCAAAAAGGATGAGAACTATCAACAGTTGGTGAAAGAACTCCTACAAAATTTTCATGACCCAGGATGCAATATGTCTCTAAAGATCCATTTTTTACATTCCCATCTTGATTTTTTCCCTAAAAACTGTGGAATTGTAAGCGATGTGAACACGGTGAAAGGTTTCATCAAGATATCACAGCAATGGAACGTATATATCAGGGTTGTCGGGATGAATCAATGCTCGAAAATTACTGCTGGACAGTTATAAGGGATACTCGGGCTTCGATATACAAGAGGCAATTCAAAAGGAAATGTTCACAGGAAATAAACTAAAAAATACTCCTGATCTCTGATACGAACACGGTTTCTTGAAACATGCCTTATTGTACAGTATATTTTAGTTAGTAATGTTTTGTTCTTCAAATTTACCATTAAACTGATAGATGGGCTGTGGTATATCTTAAAAACAAGAGCTAATAAATAAATTTCATTTACATATTCGTTTTTTTTCAACCCAAAATTAGTAAGAATAGGCTATTTAAAACTAGGAAACAGACAAAAAGTTGTTTTTTGTTGCCTAGTGTTATTGGTTCATTACGGTTGTAAATGTATAGTGCCTACGCGGGATAGGGTTACTCTAAATAGCCGTCGAGCAGCAAGTCCTCTCGTGAGGTTGGTGGAAGGGGAAGAAAGATGGGATGACTCTGACCACCTCCAGAGTGTTCTCTCTCAAAATTGTGGTGGAACCGTGCCAAAACGTACTGTAACCTGCATGGTGTTCAAAGCTACGACTAACATCAGGCGTGCATTCAGCCCTTTACTGCGATGAATTTCTTGAGTCTCTATCTGGCAACGTTAGACAGGTAACAACAACATAGGACATATAAACCATGAGCATTTTTTTTCAGATGAAAAACTTTGATATTAATGTTGTGTTCTAGCTCTTTGAACGCTTGAAAATTGTATCATTTTTTCCTGCATATATATGTTCTACATTTTATCATTTGCATTTTAATGCTAAATGGGAGGTATATTCTTCTTCTTTCTCATTTAGTGTGACTTTAATCTTTTTCATCGATTCTACTTCTTTTAGCAAATCCAAGTGTTCATTTCCCGAAGTTATTTATTTAAATATACTTTGAACAGAAATGAAATACAATTCTTGAATGATATATGATGAAATTCTTAGACGTAACCAAAAGGAAAGATTGATATTTTGAATTGAACTTCTTCCCCTATGGCTTCTTCCTTACCATTACAGCGATTGTGGATTTAATTTGGAACACAACGAATCTATATATTTGGGATAATTCTTTAATTAAAGAACTCGCCTTTTCTTTTGAATTCTGTTGTTTTTCTGTTTTTCTTAAAATAAGACGCAGTTTCCTTACACCTTTCAAGCTGAGAGTAGGAAATTACTTAAGTAAAAAAAATATATATATATATATATAGAATCCGACCCATTAAGAACAATGGAATTACTTAAGCTAATTAAAAATAAGTCTAGTCCTTATGATGCTAAGTACAAAATATTTGCATTTATTGAACATTTTAAAATCTTATGGGTTTATTATTTTTAAACAAACGTATGTGCGCTATAATTATACGAATATGCATTATTATTGGAACAGTTTTTCATTTAAAAAAAGTTCCGGGTTTTGCTCTTTTGTATTTTGAGCAGGCAGTGGGATAATCTAATTATGTCATTGTTTTCTCGTTATTTACCCTTGTTATAAATATCGTTCTTTGCAATAATTATTATTTTTTAAGGGAATGGTACAATTTAAGCAAAAATTTTTAATTTAAGGATTTTCAAAATTTTTTGGTTGCCTCCTATGTGTGTATACTATGTGAAACAGATTTTATGCTCAAAATTTCATAAAAAGCTCGCAATTTAATTTTTTAATAAAAAAACTTCAAATTTTTGAAGTGATTTTAAAATGCTACTCCTCCTACAAAAATTTACAAACACGCTTGAAATTTGAATTACAAGTTAGTCAAACTATGTATAACAAAAGTTGGTATAGGATTTGCGATAACATGATTGGTATTCGTACAAAACTTCTTTTTGTGAATTCTTACTGAAAATTTCTTAAAAAATGAACAAATTCTGAGTTTAATTATTTTTAAAAAAATAAGTATTACTTTGATTCAAAAATGCATACCAACTTTTGTAACATGTACTATTAGCAATAAGTAAAAAAAAAATTCAAAGCATTAGGCACAATAGAAAAAAAAAGCTTTAGCATTTTAAATGAAGACAGGCTAGTAATTTTATCTTTCCGAGATAAGTAAGCTTTTAAAGTTTTGGTTTGCCATAGGGATATGAATAAAAACGAACGTAACAGCTATTATAACTCTGTGTTTTATTAGGTTTAGAGCTTTCAGATTTTGTCAGGTTATAAAAAGGTATATAATGAATAATTTAAGTTAAAAAATTAAATTTGATTTTTTGACCGATTTTTGTCATTTGAATCGTACTGTGTCCCCATAAATTACTCGATCCTGATCTTTTAAGTGATTTATGTGTAAAAAAAACATCGCTTTCTTAAAGATTTTTACTTTTGTTTGTACTACTTTCCTCATAAATCAAAATTTTAGCAGAACTACATATAGATAATAAAAAAGTCAAAAAAGCGATTCAATATACGCAAGCAAAATATTTTTTACCTTAAGAAACACTTTTTTCCAGTGGTGTTCATAAGCTTCTCACGATTAAGGGCCAGGACCAATCCTAGCAGGTGTGCAGCGCGTGCACTATCTACTATCTACAGAAAGAGCAAAAGAAAACATCATAGTAATATTGAAACATTGTTTTAAACATCATAGGTTGACAATTTGTATTGCTGTATGGCAAACAATAAAAGTTAAATTAAGGAAATACAACTTGTACAGAAAAGATTAATTCAGCTTATTTTAACAAATAGCAGCAAAAGAATACATGATTAGCCGTTCAGATTTATAGTATAATGTGGAATGATGCGCCAATCATGAATCAGGGGCTTTATTATATCAGAATGACCAAATTAACTTAAATAATGTTCAAAATGACTGCCTTCTCTCCGCAGAAATGGAGTATCGAACCCGCGTCAGAAACTCCGCCTGTAGCTTCTACAACATATTTGATGTCACAGACCTGCATGCCATGCTGATTCGATTGAGTAAATCGGATTTACTCGTGGATTCACGTTCGTACACTTTGTTTTTCAGGAAGCCCCAGAGAAAGAAATCAAGAGGACTTAGGAAACTTCATCTTCTAAAAAATCGGCTAATGGTCCAGATAAAATTTCCGTGTATGATTCTGATGTTAAAGGTCCATCGAAATGCATTGAGCCAATTAAGGTGCTCTTCCATATTCCGCACCACACATTCACCGACCAACGCACTTGGTGGCAATTCGGTCGTATTAGATGTGGGTTTTCGAGGGACCAATAATGCGTATTCTGCGTATTAATAGTGCCTTGCCTCGAGAACTGGCATTCATCCGACCACAAAACTTCATTAAAAAAATCTGGATTTTCATCCAGTGTATTAAACTCGAAATTTCAAAAATCAAAACGACGCTTCTGGTCTTCGGGCATTAGTTCCTGCGCCAGTACTGGACGATAGGGATATGCACCGTACGTAATAATATTTTCCACACCGTCGATTTTGAGTTGGAACAAGCCTTGTTAATATCCCGGACACTACTTTCAGGATGAGCCAGGGCATATCCTAGAACATCTTCAGCGGGAATCCGCAAGCTTGAAGGTGTGGCACGAGACAAAGGAATACGTTTATGACAACTCCCGGTTTTATACAAGTGTTGAACAGCACGGGCAATTAATTATACAATAAGATGGATGTCTTCGACTGGGAAACTTAATTGCATAAAGTCTTGCCGCCTCTCTCTTATTTCGATTACACTGCACATACAACAGTACCATTTCTCAGTATTCTTCATTTGTATACATCTCGTTCTCCTGTACAAGAATTCGTAATATTGCAATCGCTAGCGACTACACAAGAGATTTTTATTAATCATCATGATCAGTACCGTAGCAAATCAGTCTGAAGCCGGAGCAAAAAAGTCTATTTTTTTGGAATTGCTTTTGAAGTATTTTCTTTATCCAAAATATTTTATTTTTTCTATGTTTTACACGTGCACAGAATAAATTTTATTTCTTAAGTACTCAATTATTGTATTATTAACGTATGCTTTTAAATTTAAAAACGATTTACATAAAAGTGACGTGCAAGAGTGAAAGTTTCCTGGCAGAGTTCCAATTAATTTCACTTTGGAGACGGTCCCTTACTAGCTTCTTGAAAACGGCCGGGAAAATTGAGGAAATATGTGATTTTCAAAGTTCCAAAACTCGGCCAGTTTTTATCATAATAAAATTAAACTTTTTGTGTTTACTTTGTTTTTGTGTGTACTGCATCTTTTCCTAAATATAAGTGATAGGACCTAAAAACCGAATAAAAATTTAATTTGTGTAATTTTTTTCTAAATAGGTTTTTTGGTTCGAAAAGCACGTAAAAACACCCCTTACCTTTTTAAAAACATTTTTCAAATTGGAAGTACATGTCTAAACTGAACGGTTCCGGAATAAGCTATTTGGTCACATTAAGGCTGGACACCCTGTATATATATAACTTCATTTCGTACTTCAATAAATAAAATAATCTGGGTCTGAGGTGAAAAGAAATTCTATAGGATTAACACTGTGCTCATGAATAAAAATAGCTGTGGTAAATGAGACTTATAATAAAAGTTTGTAATAATTATAAATAAATAAACGCTAAAAAAAAAATGTATGTTCTCTTTTGGTTACCCATACTTGGAGCCCATCCGCAGTGAATTTATATTTGATATTGACACGAGTAAATTTTTAGCTCTTTTTTTCTATGCGTTGGGATATCATAAAGTTTTAGTTATTACTACACAGGTATCTAGATAAAATTTATTCGGCATTTTAATTGACCCTTATATACATAATGTTGTAAATTATAACTATCAATGCTGATTTTAAGGGCTCATTTCCTTATTCAAACTACGGATTCAATTAAAAAAAATTAAAATACTCGTAAAGACATATATATCCGAAAACATTTAAAAAAAAACAACTTAAATAATTAACGGTTTTAAGTGTAAGAACTAATGTTATCAACGTAAATCAAGATATCAGAATTTTATCAGAATAGTCGTGCTGGTGGTCTGTGAAATGATACTCCTTTAAAAACGAAATACTTTCAGTTTGCGAAGCAATGTTGACAGACAGACAGGAACTGATCAGTACAAATAGGACTCTTCCGTACGACAAACTGCAAAAATTCTCCCCAACCCTACATGTGGGCGTTACTGTTTGTCTTATTACACTCTTACCCTACAGTCTAGTCAAAACTAGCTATCTCAGATTATTTCAGTCCCCTGTCGTTCCAGGGAATTCCTGGAAACGAAGTATCATTCCTGGGAATGCAAAAAGGAAATGTTAAAAATATTACGAAATACCCTGCGAAGTGGATGGGTAACAACAAGTATTGTATAAATCAAAATATATACCTTCACCGAAGAGCCAAAACATTATGACCACCTGCTCAATAACACATTGCACCACTTACTTACTGCAAAATAACTATAACTCACTTTGGCCTGAGTACCACAAATTCTTGGTGGATGACTGGAGACTGGTTGTACAAATTGTCTTTGCATTGGTCACGTAAAGTCGAGATATTCAGACATGTGATGGTGTTTCATCTCTGAGCTGCCTTTCTATAAAAACTCCAATGTTCCTTATCAGATTAAGATCCATCAAGTTAGGTGACCAAGATATTAATTGGAATTCATCTTTATACTTCTTGAACCCTTCTAACACAATTCTAACCTTTTGACATGAGACGCTGTCCTACTGGAAGATCCCATTTCCAGTTTGGAAAACAGACATTATATAGTGCAACTGATCCTCAATTATGCTCAAATAGTCTACTACTTTCACGGTCTCTTCTACCAGAAATAAGGAACTCAGAGTCACACATGAGAATGTTATCCAAAGCATAATAGTACCATCACTAGCCTGTGTACATGAAGGAGCAATTGCCCGACTGTGGAAGACGGCGCACCTTGCACAACCATTGATGTGGTGAATGAAAAATCAGGATTTATCTTACCAGGAAACTCTTTTCCACTTAGTTATGGTCAAATCTCAATGTTTCTGAGCTCACTCTAGACGTAGTTGGTAACGGTGCTTGATCAGCAGAGGCCTACGAGTTGAACGTCTGATGTGCAGTCAACTATCCAACAGTGTCCGCTAAGCTGTGTGTTCTAAAACATTTGTACTTGGGTCTGCATTGTATTGGGCTGTCAACTGACCCACTGTTTGGCGTCTGTGTTTCTTTACTAAGCGGTACAATTTCCGACGTACCCCCTACCTTTTTTTATGATGCGTAGAAGTCCAACAGCTAGGTACCTACTTCTGGTTTCCCCGTTATTTATTTACTTTGCACAAACACTAAAAACATCAGAACACTACCTACTAGTCATGCTTATTTGGAGATATTCGTTCCGAGACTTCGAGCCATTACAATCTGCCCTCTTTCACATTCGTTGGACTAACCACTTTCCCCCTCACTCATAAAAGTAAATGTAAGAATCATAGCATACTTTCTTCAGCAGCAGTTAATTACCATTCTGTCTTAATCGCATGAGTTCCACGTCATCCAGACGAGTTCATTTAAAAATGTAGAGGCGTTCATAATGTTTTGGCTCGACAGTGTATATAAAGGAGAAAAGCGACGCACTCATTCAAGTATCACGATATCTTAAGCAACCATTAGGCCTACAAACTTGAAATTTGGCAGACATGTTCCTTTCCTGCAATAGAGATCCGCTAAGAAGGAGGCTTTACGAAAATTGACCCCTAAGGGGGGTTGCGATAGGTTAAGGAACGTTATTAATAAATATTCCATTTCTTGAACTAGTAGAGCTACAGACGAAATTCAGCAAGCATGTTATGTTGTTGAGTAGAGATCTGTTAAAAATGAGTTCTGCATGAATCTATTCCTACGGGGGGGGGGGGGAATTGCTGGAGCTTATCGATAAAAAATAATTCCCGCTTCGAGCTATTACACCTACTGTTTCAAAATGTTTTTTTTTTCCGGTGGGGCTGCATTTTGGTATTTTTTACCTTTGTGCAGACCTTGTTTATTCCCCAGGAGCTGGTATCACTTTTTAGTGTGGCACCTTATAAGCGATACCAATTGCCGCAAGTAATTTTTCCCCAGATGCAGGCACTTGAGCTCTGACGATGCGAAATTGAAAGGAATTTAATTTTGCCAAGAGCACCCAAGCCAAACTGGCACTTCAAGGGATTTTTTACATGCCGCATAATCATACGACATGGCATCATGAAAATCCACCGATTTGGGCCGGGGTCGGACCCGCAACCTTAGGTACAGAAAGCCAGCGACAAACCAACTACGCCACCCAGTCGGATAGAATGTGGTATTATACATGTTTCTTTTGTTGAGATGAAATCCGCAAAGAACGTGTCTCATGGAAATCGTCTCTTCAGGGTGGTTATGGGCATGTTAATAAAACAAGTTTTCATTTTTGAACTATTAGACTTGAAATTTAGCAAGATGTTTATTTTGTTGAGTAGAGATATTCACTAAAAATGAGTTTAGAGGAATTTCATTTTGGGGGAAGGATTTACGGGAGCGTAAAAGATAAATCTACTTCAGTTTTGGAAATTCAAATACTGCCCCTTTTAAATCAAGAGGGGAGGTTTATAAGAATATTTTCTAATACAATTGAATGTTTAATGCTAGGACTTAGACATCATTAATTTATATATATAGAAACAGTATATATTCATACAACATCATGAAATACCCAGCGAAGCGGGTGGTTAACGGCTAGTAAATATATAAATGATAGCTGTTTACGATGTGAAGATTTACAATAAACAAGTTTACAATAAAAAAGGCTTTTAAGAGAGATTTATTGGAAAGCATGATAATATTTCTGAATAATTAGGAGCCAGATCAAGCGAAATGATGAGTCTAAATCAATACCATAATCAATTAGTGCGTTAAATGAACATGCGCGCTTTGAGCTAACAGATCTGTTAGTTACATTAACAGTGACATCCCGGGTTCCCCTTAAGGCTATGTCAACAAGACCAAATGATCGTTTTAGATTAGAAATTAGCTAGAGAGAAATTGAAGATTTATGTAAAGGAATGCTGAGAATTTGCGAAATTGCGAATAGTTCTGAAGGAATTTGAAATTAGCTTGTTTAGAAAATATTGAGACATTTATGGAAGGGAGGCTTTGGTAGAAAATACGAAAATGATGAGTAGAGCATTAAGTAGACGAAGTTCGGAAAAGCCGCTTTCAAAAGATTTTAGAGTTTCTTTAGGAGTTTTTCAGTAAGGAATGTGTATGCCATTATGCATACACTTCTTTCGAGATAATATTTAGAAAATACCATTTGTAAATTTTTTTCTTTTTTGAGTAAAAGTCTTTTTTTTTTCAATCTATGTTGTATAAAATAAACACGTTTTTTGAGAGAGAAAGAGAGTAAATTTTAAAGGGTAATTATATAATTTTCTTTTTAAGTTAGCAAACAATTATTTCAGCCGAAAAAAAATACTCTTTGTTTCTTGTTTTGTCACTGCTTTTAAAGATTTAACATAAAACTCATGTCGAGTTCTGTTATTAAATTAATGAAAAACGTAACTTGTGTTATAAATAATACTGGATACGTTACGACGTACGAAGGATAATGTGAATAAAATTAATGAACTAACAATCACAAATAATTTATTGTTTCATGTTTCAACTAAAAAACAGCTCAATTAAAAAATACTCACGTTATGTCTTTATAAAAAAGTGAAAATATATTAATGATATGGATTTCTTTAAAAATTCAGTGTTGAAATGATTTTATGTCTCATGCCATCATGGTTTAACGTTGCTTCTGATAATCTGTTCCTCATAGTTTCTTGGAGATCATATGCATATTTTATGTTATACTGTCCATATATAATACATATATTTCAATTATCACCATAGTTATTTATCATTGTATGTACTCATTCTTTTGCTCTTTTCCATCAAATTATAATTTTTAATAGAAATATTGTTGAAAAGTATTGTTTCAAGAATTAGTTTTTTAGCAATATGGTTTATTATTTGTTTCATTCAGTACTGTTATTGGTTCTGGACAATTTCAACGGGGACCTGTTTTTGGTAAATTTTGATTTTAGTTCATACTAATTAAAGTTTTTTTAGTATTGAATTTAATCTAACACTTTATATTAGATGTATTAGAGAGATGTTAGATAGTATTATATGAGGGAGGGTGCAATGCTAATTAAATTTTTTTTAGGTGAAGGCTTCCTAATATTTCTTATTTAGGATAGCATTTAGTGAATCAGTTTATCATTAATTTTTTCTTTCGGTTCATCTCTCTCTCTCTCTCTATTGCAGGTTATTTCACCCATAGTTCCCTTAGCATAAACTCATTACTGCTATCACTTTTCTGTAATAATTTTTATTTATATTTGCATTCATTCATTCATATCTATATACTCTTAGCTTGCTAATTTTCTCTCTTACATTGAAATACTTGTTTTTGATAAATTATTATTTACTTTGAGGTTAAAGTGCAATTTGTTTAAAATTATTTATAGTGTGAACATTCATTTGAAAAAAAAATATTTTATAATTTTTGGTTATACTACTTTTTATACAGGGTTTTACCCTCACTGAAAATATTAGAATTTCTATAATAGATGAATTTTTGTTTTTAAAACTTAACCCGTGCGGAAGAACTGGGCATTTCAGCTAGTGATAAATAAAATAAAATAATGTAACAATATAATAATAATTCTTAAAGTAAAATAATAATAAGTCTTAATAAGTGAGTAAGATATCGTGTTTTTTCCCCTCCCTCTGTGACCACTGTAGCCTAGTGATTATGCTCACGAACTAGTGACCAACGTGTCATAAGTTCGAGCCTCTAAAGACTTGCCGTGTAAAAGGGCTCATAATATATCACGTTAAATCTATCGAGGCTCAAAGTCCTTCCATTGACGTGGTGTGGTAGTTTAGAAAAAGGTGTGCCAGCTCAGGTGTCGTCCTCGTCATTTGACCGAGCTTCAAAATTACGATGTCTTTCGCCTTTTGTCCATGTGTTGCTTCACAGCGCGACGTTAATAAACACTCCCCTGTCCCTTTCTTTTAAGAAACGAAGTAGATTGATACACTACGTCACAAAAAGTGTATGCACCCAGACGGAAACTAGCTACTATCACGATACTTGTATTTCAATGCATCGGCTGGCTCTTACTTTCTGGGTCAAAGGTGAAAACCCATGCCTTATCGCATGTTATAATAGATTCCAACAATCCGTTTGTAATGCATTCTAACATGTTCACGCGCACGTCTTTACGACACTGTGTTTGGTCATCGGACCGAACTTTTGGAACAACCTTCTCACAAATCCTCATGCGTAATTCGTCAGTTAAAATGCGTCGAAAGGCTTCCCTACCCATGTTTAGTAACTCTTCCACGGCACAAGTACTTAATCTTCGATCACTTTGGATCCCATCACGAACTTAGGCTATGTTGTGGTCTCTAATCGCTCACCTTGGGCACCCAGCACATTCATCATCTTCCACTCTATTCCCTGAAAACCGCTTATACCATTCAAACACACGAGCACGTGACAAAGTTTCATCTCTATAAGCCTCGATTACAATTGAGATTTCCATTTTGTCATTACCATATCGCATCAACCTTCCCCTATGGGGAACAATGTGTTTCAGACGAAACCAAGAAGTGAATCCAGAACTGACTTCGAGCATCTCTGAGCATGAAAACTGTCATTTAACCGCTAAGCTGCCGAGACATCAGTGAGTGAGTGATTTTTTATTGGCAGAGCATTTCGCTATATGAACATTTGTTTTAATATCTGTTCTAGACGCCGAGACATCAGGAGCGGTATAAAAATTTGCGCATGTCGAAAAGAATCCTAAAAAGTACGTTTTACCTTTGTATCAATTATGAAATATTGTGTATTCGGTTTAAGTATTAAGTTGGTGCGTATGAAACTATGAATTTTAAGTGAATATATCAAACTGCATATCTTTTTTTCAAAAGTTGTTTATTTAACCAAATTATTTAACTATTTACTTCAATGCACCTTCAAAATCATAAATGCTTTATTGCATTGTTAAAGATATTCTTATGTCATTAGAATTAATAAACTGATACTGAATTTTTCAGATTTTCTTTATTTTCATACTGTTTAATCCACAAAAGCTGTTCTAAATGTTTAAATAAATGAAAGTCGTTTGGCGGAAGATCTAGTGGATAAGCTAGGTGCTGTAAAATTTCTCATATGTATTGCACGACATGCAGAATCAAGCATTGTAGTGGAGTAGTATGAGGCCCTGAGGTGATGGGTGTATAATTTTAAATTTTTTACTCATTTTCTCATGTACTGGCAGTATGATAGGTACAGCTGGATTTATTTCTACCAATGCTTTCTTTCAAAGCATCTTTTTTCACAGATGTTTTGGGTCTTCCAAAAGGTTCACTTTGTAGGAAAAATCAGCAGACCGTATTTTTTCAAACCAACGCTGCAGTTTCCACAATCGTTAACAGTATTCTCCCCTAATGCCTGGTTTATATTCCGGGCAGCTTTTGCAGCATTATTGCCCCAAATTTATACTTATAACTTGACTAAAAGTTACAAAAATATTTGTTAAACTCATATCCTTACGAAATTCAAAACAAAGAACGAAATGGAACACTTTTGAACAAATCTGCGTTGAAATGTGACTCATGCAATGTTCATTACGACTGTAAACAAGGTTGTGCCAAAAACGAAAGCATAATGAAAACAGGGAAACAAATCTTCACATGTAAAAAAAATACATTTCTTATGCACCAAACTAATATAGTAAAATGCTTTTAACACGAAAACGCTTAAGACGAAATATTGGTTAACACGAAATAATACAACAAACTGCTATTGATTTTCATACATTTTTTCTCTAAACACGAAACGAAAATCGTTTAACATGGGTGAAGGATATTGAAACCGAGCCGACACTTAATGAAATGTTTGAGAAAGTTTCTGTCTGCTCTACTGTATCATCGGAAGAATGATTTACAGATGATAATGCACGCTGTTGTGTGTTTCATACTGGGATATATACGAAAGAAGAGATGTAGATGAACAGAAACGTACAATTCAAGCACAGAAAAATATAGACTTTTATTACAAACGATGATCCCAGCGTAGAACAGAAGGAGTACGCTGCTTTCCATTCGAGACGAGAATCCATTTCAGGCGAAATTCCGACTTTCCCCCGAAGATACATCTATGCCTTATTTGGGATTCGACCCCGAGCCCACTCGATTACAAGCCGAGTGCCATAACCACTATACTGGGGGGGGGGGCAAGATAATGTATGTGCAGTTCCAATCATGGCAGACAAAGAAATATTGGTGTTTGTTCAAAGCTCGAAACATATCATTGATGCAGATTCCGATGATGAAAATGAAATTAATAATGCAGCTTCTGTTCCCGCATCATTCAAATAAGGAACATCAGATCATTAAAAGTTATTTACACGCACATTGCGACGGTGAAATGAATAACAAAAAGGACGAAATCGAACAATTGGTTGGCAATTTGATGCTAAAAAAAATGCAAAGAAAAATATCAGATTATTTTCCATAAACTCAACAAACGTTTTGTTCTTTTAAAAAAATGTGAAAATTTTGTATTAAATTTCATTAAGTTCTTGTGAATATTTTTGTTTCATTTATTTTGTACATGCATATAAATGTATCTATGTGAATAAAATGTATAATAAAATTTTTTGTTGAATATATAGAGGCTTTTTTGCTATATCCTTTAACACGAAATTCAATAAACACGAAAAATATTTCTGTCCTTTCAGTTTTGAGATTATAACGATTTTGAGTAGAAGAGAGAAATAGAGAAAATTCAAATTAATAAATACCTTACATTTCATTAAAAATGTTACGCGTACTATTTAAGGCAACAAAATTAAATTTTCAGAATTTTCTGTTTTATAATTTCAAACTTGCCACGTAGAGCCACGCTGTGAAGACGAATTTCCTTTCTTTCGATATTAAGGATAATGTGATACATTTCCCATCATCAACTCAGCGAAATCGATCCATTTTCTGCGAACATGATATGAAAATTCTCCTTCATTTTAGTATAGGGATGTTAATAAAAGAATTCTTTTTCATTAGTTACTGTAAATAATGGAATCATTTTCTCTGTGGATATTTTAATAAATCAGTATCTCAGGAGGTTGGCGAAAGAGAATTAACGGTTTTCTCTTTTTAGCTTATTAGTCTTTCTATGAGGTATAATTCTTAAAGAATAATCTCTTTTGTTAGTAACAGTGGCAAATACAAGATTATTTTTGTAAAAGGGTTGTTTATAATTTTCAGGCCACAGAATATTGCCTTCTTTCGAAAATTTTTTCTATTGGAATAAAAATTATTGATAAACCAAAGACTAATTTGTTGAAATCATTAACACACACACCGATAAATTCTTCATTTTCTACGACATTTTGCGACAGCTTTATACAACCTATGACAATAAAGTTCAGTGAATGAGGTCAGAATGGCATACCTGGCAACACTGGCGAAATAAAACGTTGCACATGCGTAGTGGCAGGAGTTGAATATCTGCCCTCATCGTTGCTCAGTTGAGACGCATTTGTGTTCTGTGTTCGACTTGTTTTACAGAGTGCTTGTTTAGTGCGTTGGTTCTTAACTGAGAACACAAAAATGAACGAACAAAAGTTCAATTTAAAGTTTTGTTTTAAGCTTGGCAAGACACCAAGCAAAATAAACTTATTCGATGCTGGTTCGTGTTTATGAAGATCAAGCACTGTTCACGAAATGGGTGGTACGAGGGGTTCGCCCGTTTTTGAGAAGACCGGGACAGTGTTTCTGACAACCCCGTAGCGGAAGACCGTCGACCTCCGTCAGTGATGAAAACATTGAGAAAATGAGTGTCACCTTTTTTTGATATTCAATGCATTATCCACAAAGAATTTCTACCTGAGGGAACGGCAATGAATACTGCAAGGTACATAGAAGTTTTGACCCGTTTCATGAAGCGTCTAATCAAGGCACGACCCCAGTACGCACAACAAGGTTCATGATTTTTTTTTGTTCACGACAATGTTCGCCCTCACGCAGCCAATATCATCAAACATTTCCTGTTAAAAAAGGGGTGGAAATTGAACAACCTCCATACTCGCTAGATTTCAATCCTTTCTTTTCCCAAGACTCAAACTCACTTTGAAAGGAAAGAGATTTGACGATATTTCTAATATCCAACGAAACCTGACAAGGTTTTTGAATTCCATCCCAAATGAAGATTTCTTGCAAAGTTTCCAGGACATGTATAGTAGATCTCAGCGGTGCATAGTTATGGGAGGTGACTATTTTGAAGGACAGAAAGGTAACTTTCGTTAATATTTCATTTAAGTTAATGTTACGGGACTATTCACCGAATTTTATTGTCAGAGGCTGTATGTAATTGAGTGAGAAGAAAATATAAAAGATCAAACACAATTGAGAAAAATTAAAATATTTCCTATGAGCAGAAAACTGTTTTATTCTGGTTCGTATAAGTCTTCTGAAACATTATGCAATTTTATTTTTTATTCATGTAATAATGTACTTTTCACAGATATTCATTGTACTTTGAAAATTACTGCTAACTACTTGTAGATGCAAAGTATACCCGGGAAAATTATGTGTTGAATGGTTCGTAATTGTATTTGCTGTATAATTCGTTCCGTGCTCGATTTCGAGAATTGGGTTAACCGGACATGCACTTCAGATATCCGACGACCCTAAAATTGTGAATTTTGCCAAAAATTGACAATTTTTTTTATGATTTTATTTTATAGGTCATCTTATTAGCTTTATAAGAATACCAAGTTTATTATTTTACTTTCACTGGAATGAAAACTACAAGTGTTTTAGTAAAAGCAAATGCCATTACTTTAAGCAAGATGTCATACATTAAAACGCGTTTTATTCGAAATGTGTGTGTGTTTATTTAAAATTTCAAATGGGGACAACGATTGCTAAAAAAGTTTTGAAAATAATAAACTGAAATTTTTTGTGTATGTTCTGTATAAAAGTAGAAGTATTTTTATCTTCAGATTTATAAATCACTGATTTATTGAAAAATTTACAGTCCCTTATGTGAATACAATCACTGCTTTTTTAAGAAATTTCCTATAATAACTAACATAAAGGGCTTCAGTTTTTGTAAAAACTAAAATATCTTTTATCCTGAAGGTCATTTCAAAAATGAATACCAAAGTAGCACATCAAAATTGAAAAATTGAGAATTTATTTATAAACTTTTTACACAGAGTGATCCGCGTTTATGTTATTTTTTGTAAATTTTTCCCATTTTAGTAATAATAATTTTCTCTTAAAATGTGCTAAATAAATCTAAAATCCCCCCAAAATTTCCGTATTTCCATTTTTTTTTTTAAAAAAAAGTTGTCGCAAGTATTTAGGTACCTTAACAGATTTATCAGTTTGTGAAGATTTTTCTGGAGGAAGCATAAGAAGAAGGGTGTTGGAGAAATGAGATAAGTTATATGTCCCTGAAGAGCCAAGGTCACTTTGAATTAACCATGATGTTCGCCCTACTAGCCACTCTAAAAGAAATTCAAATAATTTGGCTAGATATCTAAAAAAGTTGAACTTCTTTCCGCAGAACTGGATCTTTGAGTTCCACAACGTATTGCTACAAATCAACGGAACCGATGAATTGCCATATGTTTTTTAGCTTTTTTGGCACAAAAGTAAGCCATTCTTGAATAATTTTTTTTAATGTCGTACTAAGAAGCCATGCCGAAAACGACACTTAAGCTGTCATCCCACCTTCCAAACTCCCACACCCTACCAGCTTTTCTATGAACCTCGACAGCCTTAACGTGTATCATACCTCTACACCAGGGGTCGCCAAAGTGGTCTATATAGACCCCTAGGGGTCTATTTAACAACAGTATGGGGTCTATCTGACCCAAGGGGTCGAATGGGGGTCTATTGGGACTCGAAGGAAAAACAGTTCTTAATACGCAAATCACACATATCTAACTGCGTACGTAAAAATTTAAAATATTTTTATAATTGACTTAATATTATATTCTTTATAGAAAATAAAATAATAAATCAGAAAACAATCTGCCCCTTTTTTCCTTATGGGTTTTCGTATGTATACCGTGACGTCACAACTTGACCTTGTGACCAGTTTGTAATTTGCACGACTCATAGTATGTAGCCAGAAGAGCGATTGAGGCTTATCCGTGTCTCTTGCTGGCGAACCCATCAACCAATTAGGAGCCTTTGGCGCAGACTTGGCGAGCGACGACACTGCCGTTGGCTTTCTATGCATTAAGCGCGAAGGGAATCTTCAGTTCAGGCACAAGGTTCTGCTCTTTAACTCAATCATTAGACCGATCATGCTATACGGTTCTCCCATCTGGGGCACCACCGGCATGACTCATATCCGTAGACTGCACACGCTTATTATTCTTTCTTTAAATTATAATACTCATAGTACTTAACGTTTTAACTCCCTATTACTCCTGTAATCATCATAGCGCCGTGCTAGGAGTCACGGTTTAACTATTTTCTGAAGCATGATTCGGTGCGGTCATGAATAGGGAGGGTTTCCCCTTCGATTCAATTTTGCGCTTGGATCATCTTCTGTCTCTTTCCCCGGCCACCAGATGGTAGCACGGGACCTGCTTTTGTTTAATTCTATCTGTTATTCTCTTTTAATTATTTTTCATTTTGTAAATGACTTCATTCCCTCATTATTTAACTCTCTCTTCATCGTGAGCTGACACGGCGTTCGCTCGCGATGTCCCTTTTTTCTACACCACCGCATTTTTGCCGGCATTTGAGCAAGTTGGATTCAATTTAAAATACTTTTATTCAAAATTATTTTTCTTATTTCCCATAGTTTCTTTTTCCTGGTTCCCTTATAACGTACGTTATTCGAAACCATCTGCTTCGGCCGTTCACTTTTCCACCGAACGTGCCAGTCAATTTCCACGCCCACCGATAGGATTGAATGGCTCCGCCAATCAAATCACTGGGAGGCTCTGCCCGCCCAGGGATGACTCTATCGAAGGGGCCAATCGCATCACGGTGAACGGACTTCGTCCGCTCGCTATCTCTTGCAGGCGTAATGCCACTGCCCATTAACTATTCCTATTTTCTAAAATTTTTTCTCCCTTTAACTTTACTTTATGCAACATTAATTTCTGTCATCTATCTTATTAATTCTGATGTGGAGGTACATCCCCTTCGAGGATAGGAACTCCGTAACTTAACGCCACTTGCCACTTGTGGGAATCTTCAGTACTCCGTTTTCTTTCTTCTTATGTGCGTGGTTTTAGTTCTTTGAGTTTTTTCTTTTTTATACGGCAGTTACGCATCGTGTCGTTGGTTCGCCCTTTGTCTCCATCGCAAACCATACGAGCCTTGCATATGTGCGCTTGTCCAATTATACACTGGATGCTACAAACGCAAATATCATATGCATTTTCAGCTATCTTTGTGAACTGTGAACAGTATTAAATGCTTGTAGTGTCATTATTACTACTATTATATCTACCATTGGATAATTAGTTATTGTTTCTATAAAACTATTCGTTTAGTTTTGATATCAATTTTAATTATTGTTAATTGTGAAAAGGTAAGCTTTAATATTGTGGATTAGTATAATATACCAACTTAATTTTAACTTATTTACAGAACTCTAATTTAAAAATGACAGCTTCAGTATCTAAAAAGAAATGTCGGTATTATTCATTGGATTACTTAAAATTTGGATTTATTTGTTCACCGACAAATGAAACTATTCCTATGTGTCTTATATGCGAAAAAACTTTTGGAAATGAATACATTAAACCGTCAAAAATGAAAGATCATCTTGAAAGGCTTCATTCAGATAAAAAAAATGAAGAATTAGAATTTTTCAAAAAACTCAAAGAAAAATTCACATATCGACCAACTCTAAAAAAGTTTTATGAAATAGTCTACTGAAATTGAAAATGAAGGAGGATTAATTGCTTCGTACAAGATTTCGCTTAATATAGCAAAAAGGGGAAAACCCCACACAATCGCAGAAGAAATTGTAGTACCTGCAATTAAAGACGTCATTGAGAATGTGATGAAAAAAGACTCTACTAATGTTTTAAAGTCTTTGCCATTAAGTGCAAATTCTGTAAAACGGCGTATTGACGAAATGGCCGGAGAAATAGAAAACACCGTAGTTTCGGAGCTAAAAAATTGCAAGTTCTCTATACAACTTGATGAATCTGTTTTTGGCGTTTCTGCTATTCTTATGGCGTATGTTATAGATATTTCAGTAAAATTAAAGGAGAAGTCATTGATGAATTTTTATTTGCTAAATATCTTGAAACCGATGGGAAGGGAGTGACAATTTTTAGATGTTTACAAGAATATTTAAATAAATATGATATTCCGCTTGAAAATATAATAGCAGTAGCCACAGATGGCACACCTTCTATGGTAGGGCGTTACCGAGGTTTTGCTACATGCCTCAAATAAAAAGTGCCCGGTATTCGTACTATTCATTGT
>BMAO01016805.1:0-40798 GCA_019973975.1 Trichonephila clavata
TGAGAAATGTGTTTTTTTTTCTTCATTATTATTAATACAATAATGATGAAAAAAAATTCGAAAACTGTATAAGATCGTGTGCGAATTAAAGACTAGGCTAAAAAAACGTACTATTGACGAGGAACAACAAAATGTATACAATTAAGAAAAAGAATGGCGCGTCATCATTGAAAGAATGATTGCTGAAGTACAATTTTTAGCCAGTCAAAATTTGTCAGAGAAACTAGTGTGAAATTGAAGATAATGGTAATTTTTAAAGGCCATTGAATAATGCCAAATTTGATTCGTTTATTTCAGAACACTTTAATAATGTCAGTAAATGCATGAAAAAAACAGGTATTCCAAACTACTTTAAGCGTATTTTCAAAATGAAATAATTAATATTTTAGCCTTATCTACTCTTAATGAGATATACGCATTGTTGTTAAAAGAAATATTACACTATAGTTCTTGATTCTACACCATATATTAGTCACACAGAACAAATAAGGGTTTGTAATTTGATGTGTGAGCACTACTGAGATGGTAAGGTATATAGTTTAGAATTTTTTCTAGGAGATTTTAAGAATCTGCCTCTAAAAAGCTTTTCAGATTTGGACTCAGTCTCTATTGAATCCAAATCTTTGAAAAAATTGATTTCATACCAAAAATATTTTGATAAATTTGCTTCTGAGAAGCCACAAACTTATTTGATAGTTATTATTAAGTAGCTTTGGTAGAATAAGTGATTTATATACTTTTCGTTTCAAGAAATCTATTCTTTAGTGCTTTTTTTATTACATTATATCTTCTCAATAAATACCGTTTTGCTTTTATAAAATGTCTGTTTTTATTCCAAAAGTAATATTTTTGCTTGTTTATTATTTTGTTAAAAGTATTTTGTAGCTATCATGACCTATTAGTTG
The DNA here is from genome assembly GCA_019973975.1 of Trichonephila clavata. Lineage (NCBI taxonomy): Eukaryota > Metazoa > Arthropoda > Arachnida > Araneae > Nephilidae > Trichonephila > Trichonephila clavata. The sequence continues at coordinate 906 of BMAO01016805.1, forward strand.
ACCAAAAAAAAATATAAAGTTTTGCACTACAAATTTTATCGTTGCATTTCTATATATTAATGTTTTACTTTTTACTCTTATACAGGTAAATGAGTGTATAACCGCAATGCATAAGTATTAAATTAATAATTAAATAAATAAGTATTGTAATAAGTAATAAATATATAAATATTTTAATAAGTACTTAAAATATAAGTGTTTCAATAAGTAATTAAATATATAAGTATTTTAATAAGTACTTAAAATATAAGTGTTTTAATAAGTAATTAAATGCGAAATATTATAATAGGTAATTAAATATATAAATATTAAATATAAGTGTTAGTCAAAATCTGAAAAATTCTTTAGAGGGGCGGCACATTTGATCTTCGCACGCGGGCGGCCGACACCCTAGGATCGGCCCTGGTACAACGGCAGGGGAGGCTCGAAGGCTGGACAAACCGGACCTATGTCCGGGGCGGTAGATTTTAGGGGCGGCATTTTTACCAAATTGTAAAAATACTTTTGTTATGGAAAATTTGGAAGAAGTTAAGTACACTACCTAGGGAAAAATATTCAGAATGAGATAATTTCTCTTTTATATGAAAATATTAAATTTTACATTGTTCATAAAATTAAACAAGCTAAATATTATTCGATAAATTTGGATTGCGTCCCTGATGCTACCAAGTCCGAAAAAATGACATTTATAGTGAGGTATACATGTATTGAGAAATTAATTCTAACGAAGCTATCATTAAAACTAATGCGAGTTTTTTTGGTTTCTTTCCAGTTGAAAGATTAACTGGAAAAGAACTTTCAAATTTAATAGTTGAGAAACTTAAAAAAAATTAGGGCTAAATTTGCTAGATATGTGGGGGCAAGCCTCCAATAACGGAGTGAATAAGAAAGGCGAGAAATCAGGGGCTCAATTTAAAATAAGAACGTTAAATCCGTGAACAATAATTGTGCCATGTTGTAGCCACTCTTTAAATTTGGTGGTTAATGACATGGCAAAAGGCATCATTAGAAGCCTATACTTATTTTTAATATGGTTCAAAAAATTTATTTTGTTTCATCAACTTTTCGTTACGTTATGTTATTAAAATTTATAAAGGCATAAAACTTTAAAGCCACTTAGTGTAATAGCTGGGAAAGCTGAATAGAGGCTATTAAACCCTTAAGTCATCAATTGGGAGGTTTTTATGATGCTTAGTTTTTAAATTAATGCTGAAATTGACAACTCTATAAGAGATGAGGCCTCTGGATTATTAAATTCTACGTAACAATGCAAATTCTTATGGCCATCATTATATGGTATAAAATCTTTAATTGCATTAAAATCCAATAAGCAAACCATTGCAAACAAAATATTACGATCTACCATCTACTATGGAACTCTCAAGAAATTGTGAAGATTTTTTTAAGGATGTGCTTTTTATAAAATTCACTGTGATGTAATAGAACTGGCCGTCCAGATTGATATCTCTTCTAACTTTGAGGTGGCGCAGCCACGTCACAGATTCGACGGGAAAATGTGAATTTTAATTATGAAGCACAAGATGATCCGATGGAATATCCTAAATTAAAATTCAAGATAGAGTTTTATTTTTTTATATTGGACGAAGCAATTAATGCTTTAGAATGCAGATTTAATTTAATGAGTACTGATAGTAATTGTTTTCAATTTTTGTACAATATATATGATTTAAGAGATACCTTGAAACTTTAATTAATTAAAAACTAAAAATTTAGAAATGATGTTGACGATGGAGAATCATTGGATGTTAACGCGCTTGATTGAGCTGATGAGATAATGTCAGTTTCAGCTTTAGAAGGCAAAAAAAGCCCAGTTGAAGTTTTAAGATTTATTTCTGTTTTAGAATTTGCTCCGAATCTTGCTATTGCATTTATTTTACTTTCTTTGCTAATAAGTTTGGCAAGCGTAGATATTAGTTTCTCAAAATTAAAATTAATAAAAAATTTCTGACAGTTCACAAATTCTAAAGATAGATTAAATGGCTTAGCTACATTTGCTAATGAACATGAAATAGCTGAACAAATTGAAAGTTTTCAGAATTAAAAGTCAGAAAAGAAACCGGGGTAATTTTTATGTGTTTTAGTTTTTAATATGTGTGTGTGCGTGCGCGCGCGCGCGCGTGTGTGTGTGTGTGTGTGTGTGTGTGTACTGTTAGCTCCCTTTTTCTTCCCAAGGAATATTCAAGTTTTATAGGTGTGCATTTATGAACAATATTTTTATCTTTTTTAATAATAGTCTTTTTTACTTTTTGGAGGGTATTTTTCATTTCTGTCCGGTAGGCAAAATTGCCTCCCCGAACAGAAATGCAAAATGCCCTGGCATCGGACATTAGCCACACGCCCTGGCCAATGTGCGAATTTGCCGGCCAATTCGGGAACTAGCCGAACTGTAGGCTTTGGCCGTAACATATAAAATAGTTATAAATATAACTAGACAGAAACAGAAAGAAATGTCAGCCACGGTAGTACAATTCCAAACCAAGAAACCAAGAATACAGGTTTAAGCAATGTTGTTTGGCCAGCCGAATTTCATCTATAATTTGGCTATACTACAAAGCTACAGTGAAAGGAGGAAATACTTTTAATATGTAATTAATAAAAAATGAAGCACTCTAATTCCAAATTAATAAAATAAAACTGGAAAAATTAATAAACTACTTACTAATATAGAGTTAAAAATATTTGCCATGATAACTAAATTTACCACGTCAACACTCACAATGTTAATACTTACCACCAATAGAAAAGGAACTATGAGTAGCACCGCATAAAGGTAAAAAATAGTCAAAATAAGATCAATTTCAAGTAAGTCTATATGTATATACTAAAAAACCTAAAATATTCAAAGGAATTTTACTGGAATGAAAAGGATCCTCGAACGTACATAGCAATTCTAATGTAAAATAAAATATATTTAATTTGTTAAACATGCAGCTCCATCTTGTGATAAATGAGTAATTGTAGAGTTAAAATTAATTAAACGGGGGGGGGAATTTATTCTAATATAAATAATATTAAAATTTTTCATTTCACTTAAACCCATTAGAAATGTAATAGTAAAGAAAATTAATAGGGTATCCATGTTCAAAACAATGACTAATAAAATTATTAAGAATTAAATAATATTGAATTTATCGCTAACTAATAAATTATTGTTAATAATCGTTTAATAATAAACCAAAATCAATAAGAAAGAATAAATTCAGGAATTATGACATTTGATTATGATTTATAAGAGGAATTTCGTATGAAATAAGTTTCTTTTGTTTTGTACCTTCCACAAGTTATTGCTTCATAAATTATTACAAATAAATGCTACTTATCTAATGGTATATTTATTTTTAAGAAAGTAGCATAATTTTTAAAATACAGATCATATAAAAAATTAACTTGAGCACCGGACTCCAATTAAGTTTTAGTCCAGTATTAAAAAATTTAAAAAATCTAAATTTCAATCAAATACTAAAAAATCGAAAATTTAAAAATACATGAATCAATTTTAATTTCATTTTCGCACTGAGAATGGATTTGTACATTTTTTCATAGTTGGATTTGAATTGATTTTTGTTTCAAACTTAGGTTTGAGTCGATTTATCGATCTTTTTCCTAAAATTGATTTCCAATCGAATATTATTTCAAATTTGGTATTGAATTGATTTATATTTCCAAGTTGGTAAAACTTTTTTTTTACAATAAAGGTTCAAGAAACCATTCACGAGTTGACTTGAAAACAATTTTAAAATTTTTGTTTTATAATTGGTGTTGATTAGCAAGCAATATCGGTTAGGTTAAGAAAAACGTACGGTAGAAATTTTAATTTCCACGCATGATTGCGGCTACTTCAGAGTTGTTAGAGATACATAAGTTAGAGCTAAAAACCGAATCAATGAAATAAATATAACCAAATCTTCTTTTACATTTTTTTAAAGTAACATGGTACACGAATTTACGGATTTTTTACACGAATTTTTACAAAATTCTTTTCAGCAAGAATCTCCGAAAAATTTGGGGATTGTCGTATCCATTGGAGTAGGACAATTTGATCGAGTTTATGATATTAAAATAAAGTCGATAATGCAGAAGTTGAATGTGAAGTTAAGCTATTAACAGCTGATTTTAATCAGCGAGGGCTTGAAATATGCTGCAAGTATGGAACGTTTTCTTACTCCTGATCCAGACATAAAGCGTGCATGATAATTTCGATGTTATCATAAGTTTTGCGTAGCAATATATCAAGAACTATAGAAGCATTTAGAGAAACCAAAAAGCAACCGCAAATAACACATTTTGTAACAAAATAAAAACCCAACTGAGGCCGTTAATAGCGAATGAAACTCTTCAAATGAATCAAAAACCGACATTTGTACTAGGCATATCTGACACATCTACTGATGATAGCATTTTTGATCCAGTTCGAAATGTACGCGCACATTTATTACCAAGTAGCATTGAGAAGTTGTTGGTAGTTTTATTCCTTATTTCAGTTTGAAATTTTATATGTTGTGCATAGTAATAATGTTAAACAATAAATACATAGTATTAATATTCAACAATGAGTACGTAGTAATAATGTTAAACAATGAGTATCTTGATTACAATATGTCTGGGTAGGTGACTATGAAAGTAATGTTACTGAGAAAAAATATTATACAAAAATATCAATACTATTTTTAAAAAATTCACAATGGACGTCTTCATGGGAAATTTGAAAAACATTTAATGCACACGGTGCAAACATGAAAGAGAATTGTGGTGTTGTTGATCAGGCAACTCCCCAACTTCCCCCACAAAGTTACGCATTCATATCTAAGTTGAAATTTGAAATAAATTAAAGTAGGACTACTTAATCATAGTTCTCTTGTAAATAATGTAGTGAGTTGCCCTCTGTGGTTCATCAGAATAGTCAACCTGCTCAAAAATATTAAAAGAAAGGTAATAAATTTTAACAAGAAAATATTCAATCAATTCAAATGTGATCTGCAATAACAAAGCTTTCTGAGTTTTATGTCTTAAAATTACAAGTGGGATACCTACCATCTACTTCCCATTTCATTTTACCATAGGTAACAGAAAATAAAAAAATAAAAAAATATAGATCACCTCTATTCATACAATGTGAAAAGTATATACATAAAATATAATAAATGAGAATAAAATAGAAACTAACCAATCATAAATTTAACTTAATACGAATTCACAGATGCAAAGAAGTTGACAATTACAATAATCTTGGACGTAGAACAGGACCCTGGAGAGCAGTTTGAACTTCAGATTGATTTGGACCATTTGTTGTTAAATAATCAAATCTCCTACAGGAGAGTTTAAGTTTGTGGGATTGACTTTTACTTCAGGAGCTTGTGGATTGTCTAGTTTTCTGATGATGCATGTATGTTTAGTTGGTTTTTTGATTACCTCAAACGGTCCATCAAATTTGGGTCTAAACTGGTTGCCACTTAGTGTGTACACGACATCACCAACTTTTGGTGCTCTTTGTGCTATATTGCTGTTCAGTCTTGCTTGTTGCTTATCTTGCTGTTTTTCTAAGTTTGTTCTTATTTGTTGTTGCAATGCTTGAAGGGAAGATAGGAAAGTGTTCGTATATTCTTCTTCAGTGAGCAGTGGAGTTTCTGTTGGAGCTGTGATGGTGTCAAATATTAGGCTGAGGTTGCGACCAAAATGCACTATTTTCAGGTGTAAATCCATGGCTGTTATGCTTTGTGCCATTGTAGAAAGATTAGTGTACTGCAACCGCAAGATCAAAATCAACTTTATGGTCTATTAAGGATAGGATGGTGGTCTTTAAAGAGATATTGATTCTTTCAGATTGTCCATTGGCTTTTGGATTTCTGCTGGTTGTATGACGAAGAGCAATGCCAGTCATACTGGTTATTTGTTTGAAGATGTTGGTGGTGAACTGTTTACCAAGATCACTGAGAATCATACCTGGTCTTCCAAACGTTGTTATGCATTGAATGATTCTTCTAGCTATTGTTGGCGCTTGGATGTTTGAGATGGGAAACAGTTCAGCGTGTTTACTGAAATGATCTAGTACTGTGAGAACATAGTTGTTGGGTCTAACAGGACCAACAATGTCAATAGAAATGAAATCACCTGGTTTTGTTGGGATGGGTTTTTGGCCATATGCTTGTTTCTGATGGAGCTTTCTCTTGTATTGGCAACAGGATATACAGGATATAACATAGTTGACGGTATCAGAGTACATTCCGTCCCAAAAAAATCTTTCCTTCAGAATGAAGTATGTTTTGTCTATTCCCATATGTGGAAGGTGGGCTTGCTGGAGGGCAGTTTTTTCTTCAGAGAGTGTGGGATTACAATGGTTTTATGACAAATGTCTTCTTTTAAATAATTTTGATGAAAGCTGATATGCATTAATAATCCAGAGTTGTCATTAATGAAGTACTTTTCTTTGTTCTTATGTTTTCCTTCTTGCAGGGAGCTTTTAATTTTTTGAATATCCTCGTCAGCATCTTGAGCAGCTAAGATGATTTCATCAGAAAGTTCTTGTGTGATGAGGGCATTAATTGTTTGTGTATTTATTGAAGCTGGAAGAATACTATCTGAAGACATATGTGCATGCCCATGCTTTTCTCGTGAAATGTAGTCAGCTAGTAGATTGTTTTTGCCCTTTACATGTTGAAAGTCAAATTCATACTCAATCCATTAACCATCTTGCGACAATATTTGCAGGGTTTTGTAGATTCTTGTGATACTTGAAGTTCATGTGATCTGAAAGGATTGTGAATTTTCTTCCATATAAAAATTCTCGGAACTATTTTACATTATTATGAATAGCTAGGAGTTCTATTTTATTTGCAGGGTAACGAAACTCAGTTACAGTTAAAATTCTGGAGTAATAGGAAATAGGTTGTAATTCCCCACCATCTTGCTTTTGCATGAGGATACCTGCTATGGCAATATGTGAGCCATCAGTGTTGAGGAAGAATTGTTTGGTCCAATCAGTCTGAACAATAAAAGGCTTAGTTAAGAAAGTCATTTGTAATTCTTCAAACTTTTCTTGATGTTCACTGGTCCATGTAAAAGTTCTTGAATTGGATAAATGTTCGAAATATGAACTATTGTGGCATAATCTGGAATAAGGTGTCTATAATAGCCACACATACCAAGAAAGCATTTGAGTTGCTTCTGGTTCTTGGGTGTAGAGAATTTACAAATTTTGTCTGTGTTGTTTATTCCAGGTGTGATACCTTGTGAGGAAATTGTAAATCCTAAGTATTGAATTTCTTGTGTCGCAAAACTACATTTATCGGGTGCAAGTGTTAAATTATTTTCTTGTAGTGTACTTAACACATCATTAAGTTTTTCATTTAATTCTTGAATTGAATTGGCTGCAATGATTATGTCATCTTGATAGCAGTGTATGCAGGGTATTTACACACACATTTAGATAGGACTTTGTCCATCATGCTTTGAAAATATGCAGCTGCGTGTTTAATGCCAAATGGTAATATTTTGAATTGAAATGTTTTCCACGGGGTTGTGAAAGTTAAAAATTTTCTATATACTTTCGGAAGATGAATTTGCCAATAGGCAGAGTTAAGATCTAGCACAGTGAATAATTTAAACCCTGCTAGTTTAGTGGTAATGTCCTGAATTTTGGGTAATGGATAAGAACATCCATCTATTACATTATTTAATAATCTTAAGTCAAGTGCTAGACGCAAAGAAGGGTTGTCATTTGTGTGATTTTTCTTTTTAACTAATACCATGGGTGAAGCCCATTCTGCTGTATTTTCTTCAATGATGTCTGCTGCAATTAACTCTTCAAGATAATTTTGAGCGTGTGTTTGTAATGACTGTGGGATGGGATAAAGTGTTGATGAAATTGGGTGTGGGTGAATAGTACTAATTGTAGGTGTAACTAAGTCACAGTGACCAAGAGTTTTAATACATTTAGAGAAAGCTGGTTTGAATTTCATTAATGTTGAAAGAAGTTAGTTTTTGTCTTTAGAATTTAGATGATCTAAATGAAAATCACAGCTTCTTTTAAATCTTGACATCTTTTTTTAATAATGTCTGCTGTTGCTTGGATTGCATTAACAGATGATAGCTCATTTATTTGTTCTTCTATTGTGACCTCTGTGCTTATTGTTAAAATGTTTGTGCCTTTGTTTATGTGTATGTGTTGACTTCCAATGTTTCTTATCAAAGTGGTGAATGTGTTGTCAGCCCTGATTTCATTAACACTACTGTGTAATTCAATGTTGTGGTTTTGGTTAATTTTTGGTTGAAATTAAACAGTGTTTGAATTTAATGTATTTGCATTTGTACTTCTAAAGTTAACATATGCTGTTTCATTTGGCTGAAGAATGATTTTTCTAATTGCTTTGACTGTGTGAGTTTCATTAGTATTATTTGTTGAGTGGACTTTAAGAATTGGTAGAAGAGGTTTAGATTAAACATTTTGAATTTGTTTACATTCAGAATACATAGGTTTTATATGTGTGGGAGTTTCAAGCAATGCTTTAGATGTTTTGTTTACATTAGGTTTACAGTTGTTGACATACTTTGATTCTACTTGTGTAGGGGTTTCAAGGATTGCATTTAAACTTGCACTAAAATTTGGATTGTTTACATCTTCTAGGTTACCTTGACAATTGTTGTGAATTACTGGAATAGTTGTATCAGAAAATTTAAGTGTATTTGAATTTAAGTCAAGTGTGATTCTATTGCTTAACAGAAATTCATAGCCAAGAAGGCCTTGAAAGGTGCTCGATGCAATATCTGTTGTAATGAAAAAATTTTGTCTCATTCGTTTGTAATTTATGTGTATTGGGATGTCTACACAACATGAAAAATTTATTTCAGAGTCGTTGACACTTTTAATTTTACATTGTCTTGAAAGGTAGGATTTGTGTTGTATCTTGTGTTTGATTGTATCAAAAATGTGTCCTGGTATTAAAGATATACTGCTTCCGCTATCAAAAGAAAATTAATTGTTCGTCTGCTATGTTTACATGAATCATAGGTAAAGGTTATTGTTGATTTACATTCATGATTAGTTCATGTGGTGTTTGTTGTCTTAACTCCTCATTTGTTTGTGTGTTGAAACGACTTGTGGAATTTGTCAAGGTATCTCCAATTAGATAAGAGTTTGGATTTCTTGAATGAATTTGCTTTGGATATGTTTGTAGGTAGTTTGTGTTTCTATTGTAGTTTCTGGTGTTGGAGTACGAAGAGCCCCTGCTTTGGAATCTGTTGTGTAATTGTTGTTGAGGCCTATTGTTGGTTGGGTGTTGCGTGGATAGTTCTAAGGAATTCCCAGCAATCTTCCATTAAAGGATTTGGTTTCCCACAAAAGCTGCAAGAAACTGTGTGACGTGGTAATGTGTTTTGTTGTGGTGTACAGTAGTTAATGTGTTGACTAACTTCTGTTTCTGCTTTTTGTTTTGTTTTAAGCATGGCAATTTGGTTGGTTAATTCATCCAACTTTTGAATAGTTGATTCTTGTTCTGTGTTAACAATTTGATTGGCTGTAATTGATTGGCTTTGATTGGCATGGCATTGAACATGTGGTGTGTGTCTCGTTATTTTGTTGCATTTTCACTGCAATATCGATAGCTTCTTTAAGTGTAGAAGGATTTTTTGAAAACAGTTTTCTTTGAAAATTTTGAGGCAAACTGGTTATGAATTTGGACAAAATAATGCTGTGTGTTATTGTTTTTGCCTCTTTTGTTTGGGCTTGAGTAAGCATATATCCTGCAGCAGTTTCTAACCTATGTGCAAAATTTTTAACATTTTCAACAGAATAATATTGAATGTTGTGAAAGTTTAGTTTTCTTTGGAGTTCTGTTGTTTTTCAGAAAAGAAGTCATAAAATAGTGTCTCAACTTCATCAATGTCTTTCGGATTTTTACAATTAGGGTTAGTTGAAAAAAATGTGAGTGATGGGCCATTTAGCCGAGCACTTAAAATTGCTTGGGTTGTGAAGAAATCCCATTCATTAACTTTTACAACTCGTTTGATTTGTGTGAAAAAATTGTCAATGTGTTCTTTAGACCCATTGAAAAAAGGAATTATTTCTATGGGAAGTTTATTTTGGGCCATGTTTTTGTTGTCTTTGTTCAAATTGTGTACAAGTAAATTCTTGTTTGTGTTGTTTTATAATATGGGATTTACGAGGCATATGTTTGAGTTTTGTGTGAACATTTGTTTATACAGTTGATAATACTGTGTAAAAAAATCACTTAAATTCTAACTTAACTAACATGAAAACAATGTATATTAACAATTTGCACAAAAGAAAATTTTTTTCTAAATATATTGTAAATTAAAATACGTAGTAAATACAAATATCAATTCAAACATGCAATAAAAGTGATGTAATTTAAATTATAGTTGAAATTAAAGTGGTTTCAATTCCACTTTTGTCTTATTTATGTAAGCAATAATTGTGACATGAAATAATAAATACAGTCATCACTACCAAGAGATCATTTATTAAAATTGCATGATAAAGTAATGAAATAAATAAAAAATTTGTGATACAATTTGCAACATATGACAAAAATCGTTACTAAGTTCATAGCATGTGTAGGTGTGAGTACTTTCATTTCATTAAAAGTGCATGTGCATTTAAATTCCACAAAATTATTCAATTTACTGTTCTGAGTTAATAATAATCGAAGAATATTTCCCTGAAAAATGAACTTTGTTTTTAATTTTAGAAAAGTGTGTATACAGTTATTATTCAAAAAGCGAGTCTGAAAATGGCGAGAAAATCTGATGCAATAACTAGACCGACATGACACCACGTGTTAACATTGCAGAGTAGTACGCTATGAAATTTAGGGTTAGAAAACCTGGTTAAAGGCACCAATTTTGTTACAGAGTGACCGATCGTAGAGTGGGTTTTTTTTTACCTTTTAGCAGTAGAATTATTTTAAGTAACCTTTGCAAATTTATAAAGTCAATATATGGAAAGCACACCTCACACACAATGCAATTGAACTGATGTTAGATTTAAAATAACCCATTGATTTATTTAAAAACATTAAAAAAATTTGGGTTTTCAGCGTGGAGTCGGGCATTGCAAAAGATAAATTTAAATTAAATAAACATTATAAAACACCAACTTACAAATCGACAATTTTGGGGAGGGATGGTTCGTTCGTCAGTCCTTGAGTAGTACAGCAGGCCAACAGATTTCTTTTTCCAGAAAAACCCTATGTTCCCGCTAACACAGGGCTGCTCCGCAGACCAACCACACTGTACCACCACATTTGGCGCGTAGCGCCTAAAGTGTGAAACCTCCATTTAAATAGGGGATTATTTTGTTACGTTGTAACACCATATATTCAAATGTTTGATTGAGATTCATTATTTTATCGACATCGAGTACTTTAGTCAAGAGCGTGTTCCTGTTCTTCACATCTCCAAGTTCAATTTATTAACTACATTGTAAAAACTATTTACTTTAACTTGCTGTCTTATGCTGAGACATATTTCCAGGGATGAACCATCTTGAGCATATTTTCGTACATTTTTAATAAGTAATTTCATGCTGTACATTTTTTAAAAATTTATATAGCTGTTTATGTAGAGAAAATGCACACTACAGCTAAAAAATTTAGTTGACGACACAACAGGAACATCAAGAACTGAAATATTTTATTTACACAGTTGAAGAAATGCAATTAAGTAGTCAAAAAATACATATATTAAGGAAAAACACCTAAAGCAAAAAACAATATGGAATACTCGAAAAAACACTAAAAAGTTTTAAGCATAAAAAGTAATGTGCATATTGAAAATTGAATAATCCGTGACTTAAGAAGACATATTAAAGACATAATACTGACCACAAAAAATTTGTAAAAATTTTATAAAACTGTGGTAGTTTCCACTTAATGACCTATTTCCTGTTAAGGAGCTAGTAACGTCTCAACGGTCAAGCAATTTCTCTAGGGAAATTATCCCAGACTAGACACAAGATCTATGCTGATGGCAGGGGAGACAAACACTGCTGGCAGTGGAGTTTTAAATGAACTATCTGGCCACATCATCAAAATTCAGAGAAGAAATGATGACCATGCTTCTGTCTTCAGAACGAATCTCAAATCCATCCTCCTATGAACTGTACCTTGACCCCTTTGGGAGTCGAAAACGGCAATGGATTGGAGTCAGTGGAATACACATTACAGGGTGATTGGCTCGGAGCTATCCTTGAAGTAACACTTTCTAACAGTTCATTGGGTCACTGTGGTACCAACTGCAGCTCGAATTTCTGCCACAGATGCAGTACGATGCTTCAGAGACGTGTAATACGGCAGTCTTCTCTCTCAGTAGTGCCTCCGTAGCCTTTTGGAACCCGGTATTCTTGAAGCAGTAACACCCCTTGACCAGTGCTCTCAACACTTGCACACAGTGGATGCATTCCGGTCAAGTCTTTTTGCAATATCACGGAAACAAAATCCACCTTCTCGTAGCCCTATTACACGACCTCGTTGAAACTCGCGTAATAGGCTTCTTCGTCTTTTTCAAGGCCTTCTCGGCTAATATCACCTCAAGATGTCACATTTTCAGACAAACAACGCGCACGAACTTTATACCATGCATTTAAAGCAGTTCTTATTTGCAAGCTCTGAGGGCCGCTACTATTGCCACACTTAAGGCTCCCATTTGCAGAATTCGAAACTCAAAAACAATGAACGTGTCGTCTTCTGGGAGGAAATGTGTATTTACAAATGAATGGTAAAGTGCTAATGCAATATTGGTCTTAATGACCGAGGGTAAATAGTTCCCTTATAAAAGGTAAATTATCTGCTTTTCTTTTCTCAATTTTAATTATTTTCTTGACTTTCAAGCAAAGAATTTTTTCATGCTTTTATTTTTCCTAGTTTGAGATTATTTTATTTTATTTTCTGATGATCATGTTCTGACAAGCTCTGTCTTGATAAAAGAAAATGACTTCACAGTGTTATAAACATTCCCTTTTACACCAATTTAGGGACGTTTCTATTTGTTCTTTAACGGCAACCGGTGCTGGAGGCGAGTAGTAGTAGCAGGTCCCCGAGTAGAACAAAGGAAATGGGCGTGGCATCCTGTCATCCAATAGGAGGGCTCCATTTTCCCGCCAAAAGAGCCATCGTCCAATAGAAGGGCTCCCTTTTCCCGCCATCTTCTAACTGGAGGGTTTTCCCCCTCCCCCTCCACCCCAAAAGAACCATCGTCTAACAGGAGGGGTTTCCCACCCCTTCCCTTCCCCCACACAAAGCCATCGTCCAATAGGAGGGTCTCCCCCTTCCCTTCGCTATCGATATGACGTAGATGCCCTGATCATAGTGTAAGATGCACGTGGAAGCCCTTATCTGTGTCCAATCTTATCAGAACAGGGAATAACTGGAATGTGAGTCATTACGGAGTTGAGGGATACTCAGCTTCTGGAATAGGGTGTGAGAGTAAAGTGGAGTTGTACACGACTCCTTGAAATATACTGATTGGATATCGATATGACGTAGAGGTCCTTATCATAGTGTATAAGATACACGTGGAAAGCCTTTATCCGTGTCAGAACAGGGAATGACTTGAATATGCGTCAGAATGTGAGATAACAGTCATAAAATATTTCTATTTCTGCGGACGTTTATCTAAAAATATTATGGATGGTCAGAGTTTTTTCAACGATTCCCCTTTTAAATTGTTATTATTTCAAAGATTAAATAAAAAGCCTTAGTCACAAGTAAATTCAATTTTTTTTTTCTTGTCCCCCCAAAGAAATGAATGATAGTCTTTTAAACACGAAAGTGAATTATACAAATACAAGACATAAAAATCGAGTTACGAATAATTTACTTTTTCAACAATTCTAGAGAAAATAATTATGAGAAAGTTAATGATGTGTAATGCATGCAGAAAGTCTAGTCAAGGCAGAATCTATTGTAGAAATTTAAAATCTCATGAACCTAAATCTATTAATATTCTTATCTCTTGTATTATTATTTCAATTTCTAAAGAAAATCATATTTCGAAACAATCAGATACCTTATTGAATTTTTCATTTTCAAAATATATTTATTCACAGCTGTTTTAGTATATAAATTTATATTGTAAAGAGAGATATAAACAGCATTTTTATTCCTACTTTCTATTATTTTTATTGCATATAATAGTTTTTTTAAAGTGATTATTAAAAAAAAATCTATTTATATGAGTGAGTTAGTGAATAGTATAAGAAAATTCATTCCTCTCCCTCAAGAGCATGAGTAGAAAAAAAATACGGAATTAACCACTCATAACAAATGCAGAATTCTTAACAATCGAAACAGGGAAACATCAACATAGAAAATCGGAAAAAGAGTGACTGTAAATTAATTTCTTAAGCTTCAAACTTTTTCATTACATTTTTTTCAAACTTAAGCTTTAAACGGAACCCTTAGAACTATGATGACCCCATTCGCGGAATATTTCTTTAAATAATATTTAAAGTAGATCAAGAAGTAATAGGTACTTTACGGAAAAAAACTTTTTTAAAAATCTGTATTGTTTTTAAAATTTAATATAATTTACTCACACAATAATATTAATTTGTGATATTACCAAGTGTCACTTATACCATGCATTAAATTTAGTACTTGGGATATGCATTTTTTCCCCTACACAAGCTATAGAAGTCTAGTCCCATTGAGAAGTTATATGCATTTTATATTATGATTTTATAATTCGTTTTTATATTTTTGCTTTTATAGCCACTCACGTTGAGGAATGTTTTGCATTTAAATTCATTGTTCTGAATGGTAATAAAATGTTTATATCTGTGTGAAAATCTCCTGTGTATTTTGTATGATTTTGCAACCTAAAATTTAAGAGCTGTTCTTGCTTAAATTTAGATTTACCATTGAATCTCTGGAATTAAGTTGTTCTCTCTCCTTCACTATGGGTCCCTACAATTGTATAAAGATGTATTTTTCCATTACAAAGCTATTGTACAAAACATTTCACTAACGAGTGTAAAATTATTCCATAGGGATAGTAGAAAAGAGAATATTATACTAGGTGGTACATATAGAGAAAAATTGTTTTAATATTTTCTTATACTACAATCAAAATTTAAAAAGCATTACAAAATAGAGTTTATATTATGTGTTAGTAAAATTTTCAGTTTTAGTGGGGGTGGGATGAACTTCAGAAACTTTTGGTTTCACACACTTCACAGAAAAAACGTGTTTTCATTTTGCATGCACTTTTATATTTTCTCTTTTTTTTTATTGTGACTCGTGGAATCCCAGGGTTCCATGGAACACAGTCTGAAGACCGCTGTCTTAAGCGGACCCAATAGAAAACTGATCAATCAAGAGTTCATTAGAGATATTAAACATTTACTTATATATATACTTTCAATATGCTTTGTTGAAATTTCTTCAATTTTTAAAAAAAAATTCTTCAGGGTTTTCGTTTTTTTTTATTAAATCAACTTATTTATGAGAGCACTTGTTTTCTTTCAGAACAGCACTTTTTTTCCCTATTTTATATAGGTGTAAAATAATTATAGGTATTTATTATTTTTTCTAAAGAAGCTATGAGATGAAAAAATTATATTCAATGAAAGCTGAGAGGCTTCTATTTTATGTTTTAAGAGAAATTAAACCAACTTCAATTACAGCTGTAATTATAGTTTACATATTTTGAATATCGATTTAAAAATTCAAATAGAATTCGCGTACACTCAATGGACATAAGATTTTTATGAGTTCTTTAATCCATAGTTTTCTTAAAACGTTAATAAGCGTTTTTTACGTATAAATATCAAAAACTCAGAATATAGTTTAAAAAATATTTTATTACTATATTAAAAGTTAAATATAATATGAACAATGAAATTTTATAATGTTAAAATGCTGAGAAAGGAATGTTTAAAAAAATTTCTATTCCTCTTGCAAAACAAAATAAGCGTTTTAATCAACGACGGAATTAGATTTATTCAAAAAACATAGCCCCTTTTATAAAAATAGCAGCATAGATTTAGATGTGCTTGTAGATCACAGCCACAACAAAAAACTTGGTTAAATGCATTTGGATAATTTCAGTACGTAAAACAAAAAAAGCAAAGGGAAAAGATTTTTTTTCTCTCCAAATATCCTTATTATTAAGAATTTTTTTTCTAATTATAGAACATCATACACATATGAATATAATATCGAATAGCACACCACATTTAATTCCATCATATGTGATACCAAGGAATGCATGTATCGTTGAATTTTATTTTGTAGATAGAGTGCACAAATGAGAGAAATTTACATAGCTCTGAAACAATGCTATATATCTTTAAACTTGTAAGGTATAAAAATTGATTTTTTTTTTCATTTGTCGTGTAAATGTTCTTTATACTTAATACACTTAAAACGGAATATAATATAATTTTTTATACCCATGAAACAATTTTTACGATGTTTGAGTTTCTTTTCTGTTTAATAATAAATATTGTTTAATAATTATTGTCTGTTTAATAATTGCTATCGTGTAGACAGATGAAGTCGAAACTTTTTTTTTTACTATTATTAACAAGAAAAATAAAATTAAGATACACCTCGCTGTCTAAATTTTTTAATATTAATATCTTCATAAGAAAAGAAAATAATATTTTTTTTTTTTTTTTTGCGATTTGAAGAAATTCAAAATTTTAAAACGTTCATGTGACAGTGGTCTTCAGACTGTGTTCCATGGAACCCTAGGGTTCCACGAGTCACAATAAAAAAAAGGGAAAATGTAAAATTGCATGCAAAATGAAATCACGTTTTTTCTGTGAAGTGTGTGAAACCACAAGTTCATAAAGCTCATCCCACCCACTAAAGCTGAAAATTTTACTAACACATAATATAAACTCTATTTTGTAATGCTTTTTAAATTTTTATTGTAGTATAAGAAAATATTAAAACGTTTTTTCTTTATATGTACCACCTAGTATAATATTCTCTTGTCTAATATCAATATGGAATAATTTTACACTCGTTAGCGAAATGTTTTGTACAATAGCTTTGTAATGGAAAAATACACCTTTATACAATTGTGGGGACCCATAGTGAAGGAGAGGGAACAACTTATCGACAGATTCAATGGTAAATCTAAAATTAAGCAAGAACAGCTCTTAAATTTTAGGTTGCGAAATCATACAAAATATACAGGAGTTTTTCACACAGATATAAACATTTTAATACCATTCAGAACAATGAATTTAAATGCAAAACATTTCTCAACGTGAGTGGCTATAAAAGCAAAAATATAAAAACGAATTATAAAATCATAATATAAAATGCATATAACTTCAATGGGGCTAGATTTCTATAGCTTGTGTAGGGGAAAAAATGCATATCCCAAGTACTTAATTTAATGCATGGTATAAGTGACACTTGGTAATATCACAAATTAATATTATTAATGTGTGAGTAAATTATATTAAATTTTAAAAACAATACAGATTTTTTAAAAAAAAATTTTTCTTAAAGTACCTATTACTTGTTGATCTACTTTAAATATTATTTAAAGAAATATTCCGCGAATGGGGTCATCATAGTTCTAAGGGTTCCGTTTAAAGCTTAAGTTTGAAAAAAATGTAATGAAAAAGTTTGAAGCTTAAGAAATCAATTTACAGTCACCTTTTTCCGATTTTCTATGTTGATGTTTCCCTGTTTCGATTATTAAGAATTCTGCATTTGTTATGAGTGGTTAATTCCGTATTTTTTTTCCTACACGTGCTCTTGAAGGAGTGGAATGAAATGTTCACTATTCACTAACTCACGCATATAAATAGAATTTTTTTAATCACTTTAAAAAAAATATAATATACAATTAAAGTAATGAAAAGTGGGAAAGAAAATGCTGTTTATATCTATCTTTATAATATAAAATTATATACTAATACAGCTGTGAATCAATATATTTTGGAAATGAAAACTTCAATAAGGTTTCGAAATATGATTTTCTTTAGAAATTGCGATCATAATGCAAGAGATAAGAAAATTAATAGATTTAGGTTCATGAGATTTTAAATTTCTACAATAGATTCTGCCTTGACTAGACCTTCTGCATGCATTACACATCAT
This sequence comes from Trichonephila clavata, assembly GCA_019973975.1. NCBI lineage: Eukaryota > Metazoa > Arthropoda > Arachnida > Araneae > Nephilidae > Trichonephila > Trichonephila clavata. Next base: position 19,004 of record BMAO01016805.1, read on the forward strand.
TAACTTTCTCATAATTATTTTCTCTAGAATTGTTGAAAAAGTAAATTATTCGTAACTCGATTTTTATGTCTTGTATTTGTATAATTCACTTTCGTGTTTAAAAGACTATCATTCATTTCTTTGGGGGGACAAGAAAAAAAAAATTGAATTTACTTGTGACTAAGGCTTTTTATTTAATCTTTGAAATAATAACAATTTAAAAGGTAAATCGTTGAAAAAACTCTGACCATCCATAATATTTTTTGAAAAACGTCCGCAGAAATAGAAATATTTTATGGCTGTTATCTCACATTCTGACACATATTCAAGTCATTCCCTGTTCTGACACGGATAAAGGCTTTCCTCCTGCATCTTACACACTGTGATAAGGACAACTACGTCATATCGACAACCAATCAGAATATTTCAAGCAGTCGTGTACAACTCCACTTTACGCTCACACCCTATTCCAGAAGCTGAGTATCCCACAACTCCGTAATGACTCACATTCCAGTTATTCCCTGTTCTGATAAGATTGGACACAGATAAGGGCTTCTACGTGCATCTTACACTATGATAAGGGCATCTACGTCATATCGATAGCGAAGGGAAGGGGGAGACCCTCCTATTGGACGATGGCTTTGTGTGGGGGAAGGGAAAGGGGTGGGAAACCCCTCCTGTTAGACGATGGTTCTGTTGGGAGGGAGGAGGGGGAATTCTCCTGTTAAACGATGGCGGGAAAAGGGAGCCCTCCTATTGGACGATGGCTCTTTTGCCGGGAAAATGGACTCCTCCTATTGGATGACAGGATGCCACGCCCATTTCCTTTGTTCTACCCGGGGATCTGCTACTACTACTGAGGCGCAAATACCCCTCAACTACCTGCTATTTTTTTTTCAAAAGTAAAGAGAGCGATACTTCTGCGTCCTTGACGATAGGAAGGGGTCCAGTTTGAAGTATACTTTACTGTCAACAATTGTAACATCGTTTCTCTGACCTCTCTTTTATTGCCTTTCCCTATTGTTCAAGTACTAGAACCAACCCGTCACGTAACAAGTTTTACAAAAACATTGCTCTTCTCGCTGTTTCAATATATAGTCAGTCCGCCTTTCTGTTTGAGGATTAGTTTTGGCTTCTTCTTTTTTTAAAACCAATCACTTCATTTATTAAGGGTCTGCAATGTTAATTAAATCCTTTCAATGAGTACGAAAAAAGAAACATTCCGAATTTTGTACAATGATCAATTATTATAAAAATATAAATTTTAATAAAGGAAACCTACTCAAAACAATTTGCGGTGACACGAAATTGCATCAAAATCCTTTTTTAAACAGTTTAATAAGAAAAAAATTTTTAAAAATAATGGAATGAATATAGTGGGAATTTTTTAAGTTATTACCTTTTCTGAAATATTTTAGAAAAGTTCTTTATTTTATATTCCGTCCAATAACTTTGTTTTAAAATGTTTTAAAAAATATAACCAAAAAATATTTATAGATTTAATAAAATATATTGGTATACTCTGAACTGTGGTTTTGCGTGCATACAATTTTCTGATAAACAATTTTTGTGATACAATTTCTAATATAAATTCAGGTAAAATAAGAAAAATTGAATGGAGCTGGGGTAAATAAAGCCATATTTGTAATAGTTTTCCTTTTTAAACTATCGCATATGAGAATGTCAAGTATCTTTCTTCCCCAAACACATATTAAGTTTTTTCTTATTTATACTAACGCGATTTGATTAGTGTGTTACCCATGTTCAGTGCAAAGAGCAATAAAAATAATTTAATAGAGCGTTTAAAACTGGAAGGCTTAGATACCAAAATCGCTAAAGACGCGAGATTCTGATGCTCAAAAAAAGGTCAGCGCTCAAGGAAGCTGTAGACTCAAATGCAATTCACGTTATCCGATCTTGGCTTAGAATTACGAAATCTTTGCCAATAATCTATTATATTATTCTAGAGGAAGGATTACCAATTGGATCTAGTCTGATTCCTTGGTGACTTGTGAAAATTTAAAAAAGGTGTATAGTATTTCAATGATTGATGACAATTTTTTCTGTTTAAAACTTTATTTAATTTTACCAACTATGAATTGCAGTAATTAAAACTCCGTTTTAATATATGCATTGATATAATATAGATTTGTACAAGAAATAATAAGCTACGCATCTGAAAGGAATGCCATGTCCCTTTTGTATATTCGCCCTCGGTCCTAATAGGCCACTGTGTGTTACTCAAACTTTCAATATTTGGGATCCAATATTCAATCATAATTTTCATCACCCCCCCCCTATCTATAAAATAACAATGTATTGAATGCAATAATACAATACACTGACGTAAAGTTACAAAACTGCTTTAATTACAAATCGTACAAATTATCCAGATATGTAATAAATTTTGTATACGACAAAGTCCATGGGTCACTAGTAGATATTAAACTTGTTCTTAACTAATTTTTCACTGCTAAGTTAATTCCATATATTGTACAATACTGATGCATTTATAAGTATATTATATAATTGTAAATGTGTATTTTTGGTTAGCTCAATGTATTTGGTTTTGATTCATATCATTAAATTAATAATCTTTTTGAATAACCTTTTATTTTTTCGACTTTTTGATATGCTCGTGCCCCCCTTATAGGAACTGTGGGTCACGCCTCCCTACAGGGGCGTCCCCTGTAGGGAGGCGTGACCCACAGTTTGAGAAACGCTGTTATAGGCCACTTTAAATCGAAATAATTTTTGATCTTTTGAATGTATAAAGCAGCTATCTGTTAAAAAAGATAAATTAATGTCGATGACATTCAAATCTACACTGAACAACAATTAAAAAGAGATATAAATACCCGTTATAAGGATTTGGAAAGTTTAAAAATGCCGTTTTGGAGTTTTAAATGCATTTGAGAAAAAAAACATAATACTTACATTCATGTTTCGCTAAAAGATTGAATAAAAGTTGAATATGAAAGAGGAAATCTATTTTCAAAGAAGTTTTTATTCCAAGTTTTGGAATTGCAAAGATATTTATGAAAAAAAGTCATACTAACTCACTTTAGCTTTTATCGACTTACTTGGTTGAAGAAGATTTAGTCACGTTAATAATTTATATTAAGAAAAATTAGAAATCGATTGAATATTTCAGAACGCAATGATTTACGATTATTATTACTTATAATTTTATATTTATTATTAAAAATATTGTGGTAAATCATGAAACACAAACATAGCATTGCTTTTTAAAAACATTATATTAAAATTACATACAATTTAGTGAAATTTTGAAAGTGTATAGTAAAATGTATATTTGTATTTCTTATGTTATAGCGATAACGTAATTACCAGTTATTCCAGGTTAAATTTTTGAAAAAATTATGTCAAGGCATAAAGAATTGCTACAATGTTATTTAAAATTGAGCAATTAAACAATTTCAATCTGTGTTTCTGAAACCTTGTTTATAATTTAAAATGATAAAAGAAAATAGTATTTAAAAAATGAAACAAGAATCTTATAAATTACTTTACCCTTAATATGTTCCATTAACAGTCTTTGTTAAATTGTTATCTTTAAGGATTTTGTGTGAATCACGGTTATACTGTATTCTGAATTTTACAGGAAAATGTAGAGGGAGAAAGAAGAAAAGAAAGAAAAGGGTTCTATGATGGAAGTTCTTTTTTAAAAAGAGTTCATTCTGGAAAAAATTTAGGAAACTCTGCTCTAGAGGGAAAATAATACCAACAAAATGACTTCAAAACCCAAACTTGAATGCACCATACATTTGCTCTAATAATTGTTTATTATAAAAAAAAAATTGAAAAAGTCATATAATTAAATTAAAAACTTTGAGAGAAAAATTAAAATATCAAATATTTTATGCAATCTTCATCTAAAATTTCAATATATATATATGTGTGTGTATGGATAATTAAATTAGATCTAAAATTAAATTGATGACTCATTTCGATTTTAATTGGAAAAAAGTGAAACTCTTATATTAATGATTAAGTAATTAGAAACGAGAAAGTGTTTCGTAAGAAAAGATCAGAACTACTTCATATTTCTATATTTGGTAACAGAAATTGCTTCATAATTGCTCTACGTTGTTTGAAAAATATTTTATGAAAATTGTAAAATCGCAGAATTTGAAAATGCAGTATATTGTGTATATATACTAGTTTTTAAAAAAAAAAAAATCAATATTTTCATTCTGAGTGAAGTGTAAGTTAGCTTAATAGAATTGGGTATTGTTTTAACAAAAGAAAAGGGGGAAGAGGTAATATATTCCTAAGAGTTAAGTTGTTTTTTTATGGTATTTTTAATTTTTTACAGCATTCTGATCTTGTTTAATTCAACCCTAAATCATGGCTTACATAGGAAAAGCTAGAAAAATCGATTTGTTAGAAATATGTGAAGATATAGGCGTGGAAGTAGATTCTTCTAGTAAAGTGGTAGAAATTAAGCAATTAATTTTGAGTAGTGAGTTTTATCAGGAGGATAGGTAAAGATTATATTAGATAGATTTATTGAGGACAGGAAACAGCAGGAACGAATGACTCGGGAAATACGACAACATCAGCTGGAAATGATGAAATTGGATTGCAAAATGGGACAAGTAATAGCCAAGGCACTTATCCTAAGAGATTCCCTAGATCAAGGCAGATATTTGCTGGGAAACAAGACTGCCTCGTTGCTTAAAGATTACAAAACAAAAGAAGATGAGCAAACGCATATGATAAATGCCTTAAAAATTGGAGCCCAGAAGAAACTTTTGGAAGTGGAAAATGATGTTCAAAGCCAGTCCGTTGAACAGGTTGATGAAGAATTCAATAGTAACGTATCTGAAGATGAAAAGAAAAATGTTGAAGAAGTTTTGCCTGTAGTAAAATAATTCGCAGTGCAAAATCTAATAAAAGCGTCTCCAAAAGTCATTGTGGAGGAACAGTACAAAAGTGAACAATTGAAACCCTTTATTGCAGAAGCAAAATTAAATGTTTCTAAAGAAAACAAAAATGTTTTTTAAAAAATAACTATGCTATTCATCAAGAAAAGAGACAAAAATGGAAATGAGAGAAAACTTCTAGTTTTTCAGAAAAGTTTCGGGAGCAGCTGTGAAAACCTTTTGTCATGAAGGTACAGCAGTATGTTTAGGTGCAGGAAAAATAAAGATGCTTTTTTTCAAGACCTTGTTTTGGCCTAATTGTTATAGTGATGTAGAAAAGTTTGTAAAAACTTGTGACTATTGTCAACGAGTCGGTAAACCATTTAGATAAGAAAAAAGCGCCATTGAAAATTGTTCCTGTTATCGCTGAAATTTTCACTAAATTGAATGTTGATACTTCCGGTCCTTTACCTATCAGCCCTTCAGGGAGCAAATATATTATAACAGTTATGTGCATGTCATCTAAATATCCTGACGCTATTCCTACTCCGAATTTGTGCTCTACAACTGTCGCAGATGCATTGCTACAAATTTTCAGTCGCCTTGGACTTCCTAGAGAATTGCAAACTGACCAGGGAACATCGTTCATGAGTGTGCTTACAACAGAATTTTTAGACAAGTATGGAGAGAGTGAGAGAGAGAATATTAACGTCGCAGATTAGCAACACGAGGGCTTTTGGCGATGGTCCGCGTAATTTTGAACCATGGTCAAGTAGACAAGTTTGGAATTTGGGTTGTTAGTTCTGTACGCCATAACGAAAGTAATCCTGTAGAAAGGATGCATAAGACTTTGAAACGAATACTCCGAGTGCTTTGTTTAGAAACTGGAGTGTACTGCGATAAAATTTTACACAATGCACTATTTGCATTGAGAACAGTTATCCATGATAGTACTAGTTTCGGTCCAACTGAATTAGTCCATGGCCAAAATTTGAGAACTCCGATGATGTTGTTATATGAAAACTTAACCAAACAATGTGAAGAAGAAAACGAAGAACATCCCATCATGTGTGTTCCTGAGCAAAAAGCTATCGCTTGTGGAACTAAAAATATAGCACTACGGAAAAAGAATGTGCAGCCATTAATTTTGCTGTGCAAAATCTGAAATGTTATCCGGATGGACACCAAAAATTTGTCATACAAATTCACCATAATCCCTTAGTGTGGTTAGAGAAAAACAATGGGACTAACCCAAGACTTTTAAGGCGGGCCTTAATTTTGCGATAATTTAAAAATGAGATTGCTTATCTAAAGGGAAAACAGGATTGGAATGCGGGTGGTTTGAGCCGTATCCCTTAAGACTTAGTAGAAATACACTTGTAATGAAACTGATGGAAATTTTTTTGTATAGAATGATTGGTGTTTGTATTTTAATATTTGATATTAGTATTTTAATTTTTTGATATTTGGTTTTTGAATTTTAAATTTAGGATATTTGGTATTAGGAATTTAATTTTTGGTATTTGTCCCTTGATAATTGGAAATTGTGTTTTAATATTTGGTAGTAGTATTTTAATTTTTTGATGTTTGTTGGTAATTTAATTTTTTGACATTTGGTATTAGTATTTTAATTTTTTGATATTTGGTATTAGTATTTTAATTTTTTGATATTTTGTATTAGGAATCGAATTTTTGGATATTTGGTGTTTGTATTTTGGTATTTGGAATTTGTGTTTTAATATTTGGTATTTGTATTTTATTTTTTGACATTTGGAATTTGTATGTTCATTTTCTGATAATTAATATTTGTATTTAATGTTTGACATATGGTAGCAGTATTTCACCGACTGATATTTTTGTGTAACATAAAGTTGGCATTTTCACATAGATTAGTAGTGATAAGTTTAATGCATTCCTTAAGAGCGTCGTCAAAATTTCACAGATCTGCTTTATCCAACAGATGGCGTTGTTTGCAACTCGGATGACGTCATAAAGATGAAGCCTGTTTTCTGGAAACCTATCGTTACTATAGCAACGGAGTGTGGTTTAGAAATGATTGACAGATGTAGTCGGTATGAGAGCGCATGCGCTCTTTGAAGAACCAGATCGAAGAGAGGAAAAACGTCTCAGCAAACGGGGGGGGGGGAGGAAAGAACGTGAAAGAGTTTTCTACAAATAGTTTCAACGTTTGAATAAGGTTATATCACTGCCGCACAAAATCGGGTGCGGAGACATTTTTTTGTTGAAAGTCGTGCTAGTGGATCGGTATCAAAATGTGCATTGCACTTCTAAGTATATATAGTTCTGAAATCTACTCAAAATACATTTTTCTGCAGAAATGATGAGGCTAATCGGTCTAGATTTGTCGGAAAACATAGGATATATTTGCTTAATTTGGGTATAATTATTATGTGAGTTTTTCCCATTCATATGGAAAATAATTGAGTGCAATGCATTTGATATTTTGTCACATGAATTATTGTATTTCAGGGTAGGCCTTTGAGAGTATAACATTTTTGAAGGAATTCTATTGTAGAATTTTACTGTTTCCTAGTTTCGGATGACATTTATCCCTTTTTGTGGAAATTGGTATTGTAGTTTAGAAATCATGTAATTCATTTCAACTTTTCTATAAAATCATCGTTATAAGGCTCCGGATTTTTAGGAAGAAAACGTTCAAATTATCTCTTGACAAATACGTCTACATTGTCTTAGGTATCATAAACAATGCCCATAAGATTAAGAAGAGAAACGAAATATGGGTGGGGGTTTTAATTTTTCGACGAAGAATTTGGTAGATCTTTATTTGAAATTTAGAAAAAGTATTTTTTTTTCCTTCGAGTTTTAGGGGATATTTGTTTTATTTATCTTTGTTACCTTTATTTATTTATCGATCTAATTCTCTTTGTTTGATAGAAATATGCGAAATTTTAATAAGTTTCTTTCTGCTCAAATCTCTTAGATACAAATTGTATTTGAAATTGTCATAGAAGGATGCTTATTATGGAAATAAAGTTTCGATTTGAATCTTTAAAAAGAAAATGTCATTTTTCTTAGAAAATATTAACTAGAGCACTTTTTTGTCAATCCTTTTTTTAACAGCATTCCATTTCTTGTTCTACAAATTAATGCTATTTCTAATCAGGGGCATAGTTACCGCATATCAATGATACGGGGCCCCAAACTTTTAGGGCGGGCACCCAAACGTGTAAGCAAAAAATCGCAGGGGTGGCCTTAGAGAGTACCCTCAAGGATGATACAGGGTCCACTCAGGACCAGCTCCACCAGTGTTTTCAATACTCATGAAAATGTGACACAAATTTCACAGCCTTCAATTAAATTATTATATTCATTGAATTAATTTTCAAGCTAAGCTTCCTTTTTTTATTTCCTACATGCAACGTTTTTAGAATATTTATTGTATATAGTCTGCGTTTGTACTCTCATAATGTTATTTTTAGTGTCGCCAATTATAAGCGGAGATAAAATCGGTGCATATTTGTGATCGGCTCTTTTCTTTTGAATTTTTACTGCTTTGATCTCCTTTTCTAGTGGCACGATTGCGATGCTTAAATTCCCCAGAGGAGCGGTGTGGAGAACAGTAGTGCGCTTTTGAAATCTGATGTTACCTATCAATTCTTTCATGAAATTATCTTCATAGGACTCATGATTTACAGAGGTATTTCTTCAGTGAATTCACAGCATGTTTATGATTCTTATCTTGGATATCAAAAATAAAGTCCATCGGGCTAAGAAGAGAGAAGGGATTTTTTAAATTTTTTGAAGAAAAATTTAGTATATCTTCATTGAGACTTGAGGGGAAAAATAATTTCCGAAGTTTTATTTTTGTAGAGAGAAGTGGTGGAGGGAGACGATATATATATATACGTGTAAATATGAATTACATATATATTTATATATACGTGTATATATATGAACTAGCCGTTACCCGCCCGCTTCGCTGGGTATTTCATGATGTTTTATAAATTTTTACTGCTTATATATATGTATAATCTAATGATATCTAAGTCCAAGCATTAAGAATTCGATTGTATTGAAAAATATACTTATACCTTTAACTGTCACCTGTTGATAAAAAAAAGGGCAGAACTCATCTAATTTGTATTTTCTAAAAATCTCTAAAATTGAAGTATAGAATAATGTTTGCTCTTTCGTAACCCAAAAACCAAGTGGATTCCCGCAAAACCAAATTTCGGTGGATCTCTACTCCGTAAATTGGACATGCAAGCCAAATTTCAAGTCTAAATCTAACAGAAAAAAACAAAAGTTTTACTATCAATATCCCCGTAATCCCGTTGAGAGCCGTTTTCCAAAATAACCACTCTTAGCGGATTTCAATTCAACAAAAGAAAAATGGAAACCAAATTTCATTATTATAGTCCATATAGCTCGAAAAAAAGAATTTTTTTTGTCCATACGTCCCAGTAAACCCCTGCACGCCCCCCAGAACTTGATTTGCTTAAAATACATTCTTAGTGGATCCCTATTCAACAAAAGAAACATGCTTAACAAATTTCAAGTATTTGGGTCTAACAATTAAAAACAGGAATTTTTTTCTGTAACTCCTCTTGACCCCTCGCAACCATCCTTAGGGATCAATTTTCGTTTTACTCTTTGTTAGAGGAACTCTATTTTATAAAAGGGGCATGCCTACCAATTTTCAAGCAGGATGATCAAATAGTTTAAAAATGGAAATATTTATCGATTACGCCTCTTAATCTCCCGAAATTAAACTTATTAGTTGATATTCGGGAAACCCATTTTGTAGCAGTCCTCTACTTTACGAAAGGAATCTGCTTATCAAATTTCAAGACTGTACGTCTAATAGTTTAAAAATGGGGATAATGATCTATAACGCCACTTGAGCCCCCGCAACGCCACTTAAGGGTCTGTTTTCACAAAACCCATTTTGTAGGGAAATTGCGCTCTATAAAAGGAATCTGATTAGCAAAATTTGAAGACTGTGCGTCCAATAAATTAAAAAGGAAAAAAAATTATCAATAACGCCCCTTGAACTCCCGCAACGCCACCTAGGTGTCAATTTTCGCAAAACACATTTTGTAGTGTATCTCTATCCTATGAGAGGAATCTACTTACCGAATTTTAAGACTGTGCGTCTAATAGTTTAAAAATAAAAATAATTATTTATATCTGCCCTTAATCCCCCGCAACACCCCTTGGGGCTCAATTTTCCCCAAACCCGTTTTGTAGCGGATAATTACTCCATGAAAGAAACATTCCCACCAATTTTCAAGCAGGTAGGTCAAGCAGTTTAAAAACGAAAATATTTATCTATTACGCCCCTTAATCCCACCAACACCACTTAGAGGTCTGTTTTCACAAAACCTTCTTATAGCTGATCTCTACTCTAAGAAAGAAATCTATTTATCAAATATAAAGACTCCTATGAGAGGAATCTACTTACTAAGTTTCAAGATGGTACGTCTAATAACTTATAAATCGGAATTTATAACGCCCCTTAAACCCCCCGCCCCCGCAACAACCCTTGGGGTTCAATTTTCCCAAAACCCATTTTGTAGTGAATATTTACTCCATGAAAGAAACTTACCTACCAATTTTCAAGCAAGTAGGTGAAGTAGTTTAAAAACGGGAATAGTTATCTATTACGCTACTTAATCCCCCCAACGCCACTTAGAGGTCTGTTTTCACAAAACCTTCTTATAGCGGATCTCTACTCTATGAAAGAAATCTATTTATCAAATATAAAGGCTGGGCGTCTAATAGTTTAAAAATGGAAATAATTATCTATAACGCCCTTAAGTCTCGCAACGCCACTTGGGGGCAATTTTCACGAAACCCATTTTGTAGCGTATCTCTACCCTATGAGAGGAATCCGCTTACTAAGTTTCAAGACTATACGTCTAATAAATTAAAAATCGGAATTTTTAACGCCCCTTAAACCCCCCGCCCCCGCAACACCCCTTGGGGGTCAATTTTTTCAAAACCCATTTTGTAGCGGATATTTACTCGATGAAAGAAACTTACCTACCAATTTTCAAGCAGGTAGGGGAAGTAGTTTAAAAACGGATATATTTATCTATTACGCCCCTTAATCCCCCGCAACGCCACTTAGAAGTCTGTTTTCACAAAACCCGTTTTGTAACTGATCATTATTCTACGAAAGGAATCTATTGATCAAATTTAAAGACAGTGCGTCAAATAGTTTAAAAATGGAAATAATTATCTATAACGCCCCCTAAGCCCCTGCAATGCCACTTGGAGGTCGATTTTCACCAAACTTATTTTGTAGCGGATCTCTACTGTATGAAAGGAATCTGCTTACGCAATTTCAAAATTGTACATTGAGTAGTTTAAACATGGAAACAATTATTTTTAACGCCTCTTAACCCCCCGTAACGCCCCCTGGGTTTCGAATTTCAAAAAATCCGTTCTTAGCTGATGTCTACTTTATAAAAGGAACATGTCTACCAAATTTCAAGTCTGTAGGTTAAATAGTTCCAGAGATATCGTGATTAGTCTGACAGTCAATCAGTCAGTGAGTGAGTCGCTTTTCTCCTTTATATATATAGATATAGATATATACGTGTATATATGAATATATATATATATATATATATAGTGTAATAAAAATGGAAGATACCAAAAAAGTCAATGGACTAAAAAGGATACCTATTATGATTTCTAAAGCTGTTACTGAATTAAGACCAGCAAATTTGGGTTATCTATCTATTATAATATATATAAAAGAGAAAAGCGACTCACCCACTCACTGACTGACTGAGTAATCACGATATCTCCGGAACTATTCAACCTACAGATATAAAAATTGGTAGGCATGTTCTTTTCATGGAGTAGAGAACCGCTAAGAACGGACTTTGCGAAATTCGAACAGCAAGGGGCGTTATAAATAGTTGTTTTCATTTTTAAACTACTGGATGTACATTCTTGAAATATGATAAGCAGAATCCTTTCATGGAGTAAAGATCGGCTATGTAATGTGTTTTCTGAAAATTGACCCCAGATGGCGTTGATGGGGCTCAAGGGGCGTTGTAGATAATTCTTTTCCATTTTTAATTTATTAGACTCACAGTCTTCAAATTTGGTAAGCAGATTCCTTTCATACAGTACATTTTCTAAAATGGGTTTTGTGAAAACAGTCCCCCCAAGTTGCAGTTTCCGGGTTCTCAAGGGGCTCTATAGATAATTATTCCCATTTTTAAACTATTAGACGTACAGTCTTGAAATTTGGTAAAAGATTCCTTTCGCAGAGTAGAGAACCGCTACAAAATGGGTTTTGTGAAAATTAAACCACAAGTTTCATTTCGGGGGATTAAGGGGCGTAATGGATATAAATATTTCCGTTTTTTAAACTATTATACCTACTTGCTTGAAAATTGGTGGGCATGTTCCTTTCATGGAACAGAGTTCCATTAAAACGAAATTAAACCCACAAGGAGGGTTGCGAGAGGTCACGGGGAATTATGGGAAAAAATACCGTTTTTGAATTGTTAGAGCCACATACTTGAAATTGGTTAAGCATGTTTCTTTTGTTGAATAGAGATCTACTAAGAATGTATTTCAGGGAATCAACTCCTGGGGGAGCATAGGGTTACTAGGGCGTATTGACACAAAAAAATTTCCTTTTTTCGAACTACAAGGACTATAATAGTGGAATTTGGTTTGCATTTTCCATTTGTTAAATTGAAATCCGCTAAGAACAGTTATATTGGAGAACGTTTCTCAACGGAATTACGGAGGGAATTGATAATAAAAATTTCGCTTTTACTCTATTAGACTTAGACTTAAAATTTGTCTTGCATGCTTACTTTATGGAGTAGAGTTCCACCAAAAATTGGTTACGCGGAAATCCACTTGGTTATAGGGTTACGAAAGTACAAACATCCTTCTATACTTCAATTTTTAAAATTTTTAGAAAATACAAATTAGAAGTCCTGTCTTTTTTTATATCAAGAGTCGAGAGTTACAGGTATACTTATATTTTTCAATATAATCGAATTCTTAATGCTAGGGCTTAGATATCAATAATTTATATATATATAAACAGTATATATTTATAAAACGTCATGAAATACCCAGCGAAGAGGGCGGGTAACGGCTAGTATATATATATGTGTGTGTGTTTTGTAGCACTTTCTGAATTTCGTTTTTTTCCCTCCTTGATCTTTATATCTATGGTTGGGCATGGTACGCTCTTGAAAAAATAACGGATTGCTTTAAATATGTTACTAGTTTGAGTAGTGATGTTAAGGCTACACAGTGCCCTTTTTAAAGACAGTAATATTGAAAGTAATTTGTGTTTTCTTTTTAGATTATATTATTAAATTGATTCTTCAAATAAAAATTTTTTTACCGATCTTTATTTTAAAAATTAAAAATTTTTCTTGTAAAATACTCAATTTTTAAAGTTTTTTAGTTATTTTCAGTGATTTCTGTTTCTTAAGATTATTGAGAACAAAAGTTAGTATGGAATTGAACATTTCAAACTAATTTTCCCTACTAAAAATTCCTTGTTGAATTTTAATAATTATTTTTACAGCTATGGAAAAAATATCAAATTTTTAAAAACTATTAATTTAAGATTTTTAGAAAAAATAACTAGTGCTCTCAGACCGAAATCCACATAGTAACTTTTAAAGAACATATATATATATATATATATTTATATATATAAATTCTACAAAAAATTTTCAATATTATCTTGAACAGAAAAAATTCTTGGGAGAAATATATCCTCAAAATTGAAAAGTCTGAGAAAAACACAGTTAAAGTTTCTAAAGGCATAAAACAAAAACTAAAAATGCATCTAAAGATCTAATTAAAAAAATATTATTATCCAAATTATGTACACTGTATCAAAACACTACTTTAATTAAATATGTTATATGAGGATATATATTTTTTTTATATTTAGAATATGTTTCACATAAAATTGATAGCATTTGTTATATCTTACACTATTAAAATTCGAAGGTAAACAAACGTATCTATGTATGTATGTATGTATGTATGTGCGTCTATCTTCTCACGAACAGCACCACGCAGAAAGTCGCGGAAGGTACCAAAAGATCGGGAATTTTCCGGAGAAGCCGTATTGCCTATTTATATTCCGATATTGTAATTAGTTAAAAAGATATTAATTAAAAACCTTAAAACGCCTAATGGACTAAATTCATGTGACGTCATAATCACATGATAATTTTAAACCACGTGTTTTTAGCCAATCAAGTTTAAAAACACATGTGCCGTCATAGTCACGATAAATGCAATGATCTATTCTCAGCAAATCAGTTCATGCACTTCGTTGTTGCCAAATTACGCTTTTTACAGAAACTTTTTTTTTAAAAAAAATAATATTTGTCACTTTATTTAAAAGTACATGTATAAAACAAGACTTTCTTTTCTTTAATTTTAAAATCTTTTTGCAGAAATTTCTTTTTATAACTCTTGAGCATCTTTACCCAATTATGCAATTTGAAATTTTACCTAAGCTTTACAAATAGAATAAAAAGTACGAGCTATAGTTTATTGTCTGTTTTGAATTCAATGTAGAACACGTGTTTATATTCATCATGTGACCGTCATGAATTTAGTCCATTGTTTTACTCCTGCCGGTTGTTTACTTGGCGAAACTTCCCTTCCGTTTCGGCCGAGCGGTAATCTTACGTTTTCCACCATATTAAAATTGTCATCTAATTTTCGGTGTCGAAATTAGACAAAAAATAATTACAGAATCGGAAAGATCATTTATTTCGCCACGACATGGTATAATTTTTTTTGTAAAATAACGATATTTTCTATTTTTTTCGAAGTTTTTAAAATAGTGTTAAAACTGATGTGTTTTTATGAAAATTATTTCTAAATCGTTGGGTATAAATTACTTTTCGTGTTATTAAATCGATATTCTACACTAATTAACTTCAAGCCTTTCTCTTTTAGATCCATTCATTTAAAAAATAAAATTCCCGAAACTTTTTTTTAAAAGAATTTTTAAAAAGTAGTCCCAATTTTTACTTCACATTAAATAACTTCGTCATTTATGAAGGTAATCTCACAAAACCTTTTTTCCGTGAGTACAGTAATATTATCCGTAACATATACGAAAATTAAAAAAATTTCTTCAAATTTACGGATTTAAAAAAACATTTTGTGATTTCCGTAAACTGATGTTTTTCTGAGAAATAAATTAAAAAGTAGTAATTTGTACATTTTTTATTTCAAAGTACGTTATTTTTGCAAATAGTTGGTGATGTTTGAGAGCATTAACGTAAAAATTATGCCCTTAAAATGAAGGTAATGATTTTTAAAATAATTTAAAATACGCGATTTTACATTTAGCCAAACATTGGCGTCGAAATTTAGCTTTGCGCCAAAGACAGTTGACCTGTTCCGCCTTCAACGGAATCTAACTCAAGGGTTACACTAAAAACATTCTGCCTTAAACAGGGGGATATCAGTAACTTTGGCGAGTAAAAAAAAAAAAAAATGCGAGTGAAAAAATTACTTTTTCGTCCTCCAATTCATTATTGTTGCCTATTTTCAATTTTCGCTACGGGTCCCGGTAGCAGAGTCGGTAAGCGCGCTTTGCTTCATTTACACCGTAAAGCAGATCGTGTCTTTGCGAGTTCGAATCGGTGGGATCTCTTTTTTTATTTCTGCTAATTTTTCCCACGTAAATTAATTTTACTGATGAATGCTTATTTTAACATGATCCTCTGTTATTTTAATGTACCTTTCATTTTTTTTTTTTTTTTTTTTTTTTTTTTTGCCTTCAAAAAGGTTTTTTTTCTGATTTTTAATCATTCAAAGTAATTTCTATCTTTTTCAACAATTCGATTTTGTTCATTTCTGCTTATTTTTCCCACCCGTAAATTAATTCTCTCTTCTTCAATGATTGAATTCCCTTGCTGCATCCCCACTGATCTGAAATTTACTTCATTTTCAGTGCTGCCATTATGTAAGCAAATCTTATGTCACAATTAAATGCTAAGTACGCATTTTTAATCAATTTTATTAAAAATAATTAATAAGTTAATTTTGTATAATATAATTCTTTCCGCAGATACGTGTTTAAATAGTTTTAACACAGAGTGGAATGAAAAACTATAAAATTAAAATTTAAAAATATAAATGTTTTTATCAAATAGTATTATTTTCTTTTAGAATATTTTTTTCAGTGAATGTTGGTATATAACTAGGTTTTCCCCCAAAGGTGGATTTTTAACACTTATATATGTTTAATCAAACATCCAAACGTTTCAAGAGCTATCTGTAGAATTTTTTTTATTAGTATTTATTGATAATGGATTTAAATTAATATATTTTTTTTAAATTAAAATGCATTCAATGCATTTCTGAGATTCATTTAAAATATTTATCAGTATCGAAATTTTTGTTCTCTTTCATAAAACTTATAGTTTACTTTAAAATAATGCGTAATTGCATGAAACTTTTTTCCCCGTGTCAAATATTTCAAAAAATTCTCACAATTTTACTTCAAGAATTAAAATAGTAGTGAAATTTTTAATTTGAAAAATTTATACTTCCTGTCTTTTTTTCAGCACACAACTATTTTTAAAAAGGCTACAGTTTCGTTTCCGGGAAAAACTATTTTTCTTTAAAGAATTTTATAGAAAAAAACAACTTTTTTTTTTTTACAAAACAATGCTGTTTTGCATATTTTATGATTTTTTCTCTTCCCGTGTGTCAATTTCGCTTAAAAATTACGGATTTTAAAGGTTTATTTTTGTGATTTTCATAAAATAAAGTTTTTGCGAGAAATAATACAAGCATTATTTTTGTAACCTCTTTTCTTTAAAAATTATTGTTGTTTCCAATCAATTGTGAAAACTTGGAATTTTCAATTAAAAATTGAGCCCTCAAAAATAATGAAAGCTTTAAAGACATTCTAAAGGCTTTGCGCATGCGCTAGAATCATTATTATTTTTTTTTCTCCTAACGCTCAGTGGCCAAGGTCAAATTTGCTGTTCTCGGCAAAAGTGAATGAGTGGAATAAAAAATACTGTAAAAAAATATAATTCTGAAACATATATTAGTCTCACACACAGTATTATTTTCTTTTTGAATGATTTTGTGCAGTGAATGTAAATAAATTTCCAGGCTTTTTCATTCTTATATATTTTTAATCTAACATTCAAAAACAACGAAATGAAAAAATGAATAGTCCTTTCAATAATTAACGGTGAGAATTTTTATATTTATTTTTTTAGAAAACAGATTTAAAATAATAGATATTTTACGAAACTAAAGCAATATTTAATTTTTTTTTTTATTTTTATTTATAGATAATGGAATTAAATTAATATATTTTTTTAAAATAAAAGGAATGTTTCTATTATTTCCTTATTAAATTAATTATTTGTTAATAAAAAGTATATCGCCTATTATTTTGGATAAAAATACGTTCTAGAGACCTTTTTAAGCTAACTGTAAGTAGTGATTGATTGATTAATGAAAACCTGAAAATAATTTAATTATTTTAGATTCCTAGAAATTATCTATTATTAAAAAATGATGACTTTTTTTTACTCAAGCATCAAAATAGTTTTCTTTTTATTGTTTAAATTTATTATTTTTTTACTAAAGCAATATTGTTTTTGATATGTCATGAATAGAAACTTGAAGATAAATCTTATATCTGAGGGGAGAGTCAGGGGAAAATAGTTCTACACTCAAAAAAGCCACTGTAACACCGTGCTGTAGAAAGAGAACTGAAACCTGTCTGACATTAGTAAGATCTGGAAGATATATTTTTTTTTTAAAAAAAAGGGAATTGTAGTGACGTTAATATAAAGGAATCACACATATACCAGGAACTTTGATAAAGGAAGGTGAATTTCCATGGCAGTATGTTATGCATTCGAAAAAAATTTTAATAAAACACTCAAAATACTTAAAACAATCATTTAATAATTTCTTCTTTTATAAAGATAATTGCATGACACATTTTTCCCGTGTGTCGAATATTTCAAAAAATCCTCACAATTTTACTTCAATATTTAAAATAGTAGTGAAATTTTGAAATTTGAAAAATTTCTACTTTTTTGTCTTTTTTCAACATACAACTATATTTAAAAAGGCTACATTTCACCCTGTTTGCCTATTCGAGAATTTTGGTGACGGACCTCAAAATTTTCAACTATTCTCAAGTGACGAGGACGACACCTGAGCTTTCATCCATCTTTAATAATTACCACACCACACCAACGCAAGAACAAATTTCGAAAAAGGGAGTTTTCATGACATAGTTAAAGAAATCACTCAGATCGTGCGCGCACACACACACACACACAGGTGCTATCGGCCTGAGGGAAACACGAAATGTCCATGAGGGTGAAGTTATTCACTCGGCAAAAGCCCGTGGAACGCCGGGCTAAGCGGAGAAGAAAGAAACAAAGAAATCAAAGTAATTTCGGAAAATAATATTAGAAGTGCTGAATTTGTGAAGTTGAGTGAATATTAACGTCCCACTGTTCAGCTACACGAGGCCTTTTGGGGACGGTCCACGTAATTTTGAACCATGGTCAAGTGACGCGGACGACACCTGAGCTGGCACCCCCTCTCCTAACTACCACACCACACCAACGGGAGGACGTTTGAGCTCTCGACATATTTTACGTGCATCCTACCCCTACACGGCGGGTTTTCAGTGGTACTAGGATCGAGAAATCGTGAAGAGAAGGGAAAATGTTAAGCAACAAAGCCATGACAAGCACTCACGGGTCATGCACTCACATCGTACGCGTCAAACCCACACCAAAGTGTTGGCGTTAGAATAAAAGGAGGAAATTAACATGGGAATTAAGTTATACCCTCGGTATAAGCCCGTGCAACGCCGGGCATAGAGGAGAGGAAAAAACATAGAAGCCAAAGTTACTTCGAAAAAGAATATTGGTCATGCTGATTTTGTGAAGAGAACGGAAAATTTATAAAAGTATAGAAAGCCCGTGCAACGCCGGGCCATGAAAGCTAGACTACACTATTAAAATTCGAAGGTAAAGAAACGTATCTATCTATCTATATATCTATCTATCTATGTATGTGCGTCTATCTTCTCACGAACAGCACCACGCAGAAATTCGCGGAAGGTACCAAAAGATCGGGAATTTTCCGTGGAAGCCGTATTGCCCATTTATATTCCGATATTGTAATTAGTTAAAAAGATATTAATTAAAAACCTTAAAACGCCTAATTGTTTTACTCCTGCCGGTTGTTTACTTGGCGGAACTTCCCTTCCGTTTCGGCCGAGCGGTAATCTTACGTTTTCCACCATATTAAAATTGTCATCTAATTTTCGGTGTCGAAATTAGACAAAAAATAATTACAGAATCGGAAAGATCATTTATTTCGCCACGACACGGTATAATGTTTTTTTGTAAAATAACGATATTTTCTATTTTTTTCGAATTTTTTAAAATAGTGTTAAAACTGATGCGTTTTTATGAAAATTATTTCTAAATCGTTGGGTATGAATTACTTTTCGTGTCATTAAATCGATATTCTACAGTAATTAACTTCAAGCCCTTCTCTTTTAGATCTATTCATTTAAAAAATAAAATTCTCAAAACTGTTGTTTTAAAGAATTTTTAAAAAGTAGTCTTAATGTTTACTTCACATTGAATAACTTCGTCATTTAAGAAGATAATCTCACAAAACCTTTTTTCCGTGTGTACAGTAATATTATCCGTAACATATACGAAGATTGAAAAAATTGCTTCAAATTTACGGATTTTAAAAAAAAACTTGTGATTTTCGTAAACTTATATTTTTCTGAGAAATAAATAAAAAGTAGTACTTTGTACATTTTTTATTTCAAAGTATGTTATTTTTGCAAATAGTTGGTGATGTTTGAGAGCATTAACGTAAAAATTATACCCTTAAAATGAAGGTAATGATCTTTAAAATAATTCAAAATACGCGATTTTACATTTAGCCAAACATTGGCGTCGAAAATTAGCTTTGAGCCAATGACTATTGACCTGTTTCGCCTTCCACCGCATCTAACTAAAGGTTACACTAAAAAAAATTTGCCTTAAACAGGGGAAATCAGTAACTTTGGCGAGTAAAAAAAAAAAAAGTGGGAGTGAAAAATTACTTTTTCGTCCTCCCATTCATTATTGTTGCCTATTTTCAATTTTCGCTACGGGTCCCGGTAGTAGAGTCGGTAAGCGCGCTTTGCTTCATTTACACCGTAAAGCAGATCGTGTCTTTGCGAGTTCGAATCGCTGGGATCTCTTTTTTTTCATTTCTGCTAATTTTTCCCACGTAAATTAATTTTACTGATAAATACTTATTTAACATGATCCTCTATTAATTTAATGTACTTTTCATTTTTTTTTTTTTTTTTTTTGCTTTCAAAAAGGTTTTTTTCTGATTTTTAATCATTCAAAGTAATTTCTATCTTATTCAACAATTCGATTTTGTTCAGTTCTGCTTATTTTTCCCACCGTAAATTAATTTTTTCTTCTTCAAACATCCAAACGTTTCAAGAGCTATCTGTAGAATTTTTTTTATTAGTATTTATTGATAATGGATTTAAATTAATATATTTTTTTTTAATTAAAATGCATTCAATGTTTTTCTGAGATTCATTTAAAATATTTATCAGTATCGAAATATTTGTTCTCTTACATAAAACTCATAGTTTACTTTAAAATAATGCGTAATTGCATGAAACTTTTTTCCCCGTGTCGAATATTTCAAAAAATTCTCACAATTTTACTTCAAGAATTAAAATAGTAGTGAAATTTTGTTATTTGAAATATTTATACTTTCTGTTCTTTTTTCAGCATACAACTATTTTTAAAAATGCTACAGTTTCGTTTCCGGGAAAAAACTATCTTTCTTAAAAAATTTTATAGAAAAAAAACAACTTTTTTTTTTTACAAAACAATGCTGTTTTGCATATTTTATGATTTTTTCTCATATGAATCAATATCGTTGCGTTTATATATAAATGATTTTTAAAACTTTCAGAATCAGTGATTTAAAAAATAAAAAGCCGAAAACTTTTTTGAACGAATTGTAATAAAACACTCAAAATACTTAAATCAATCATTTAATAATTTCTTCATTGAAAAAAAAATTGCATTAAATTTTTTCCCGTGTATCGATTTCGCTTAAAAATAACGGATTTTAAAGATTTTTTTGTGATTTTCGTAAAATAAAGTTTTTGCGAGAAATAATATAAGCATTATTTTTGTAACCTTTTTTCTTCAAAAATTATTGTTGTTTCCAATCAATATGTGAAAACTTGGAATTTTCAATTAAAAATTGAGCCCTCAAAAATAATGAAAACTTTAAAGACATTCTAAAGGCTTTGCGCATGCGCGAGAATCGTAATTATTATTTTTCCCCCTCTGTTTAACGCTCAGCGGCCGAGGTCAAACTTGCTGTTGCAATATTTTTTCCGTTATTGAAATGTGAGTGAGGGATTTTTAAAAAGTCGCACTGTTCAACTACTCCAGAGTTTCTTGGCGACGGACTTCGAAATTTTCAATTTAAAACTTTTAGAATCAGTAATTTTAAAAAAAAGCCAAAAACGTTTTGGAACAAATTTTAATAAAACACTCAAAATACTTAAATCATCATTTAATAATTTCTTCTTTTATAAAGGTAATTGCATGAAACTTTTTTCCCCCGAGTCGAATATTTCAAAAAATCCTCACAATTTTACTCCAAGAATTAAAATAGTAGTGAAATTTTGTAATTTTAAAAATTTATACTTTCTGTCTTTTTTTCAGCAAACAACTATTTTTAAAAAGACTACATTTTCGTTTCCAGGAAATAAAAATTGCAACGAAAGAATTGGAAAGTGAGTGGGTGATTTTAAAATTCACCCTGTTTGCCTATTCGAAAATTTTTGGTGACGGACTCGAAATTTTCA